>JAAQRM010000498.1:600000-830973 GCA_013396095.1 Fusarium sp. NRRL 52700
CAGGCAGTATCTTCAGCGTGCGGGGGGTTAGGGGGTCCAGCCAAAAGGCGTTACAGCGTTACAACGACTCACTCTAGACGTTCTAGGCTCCCCACTTCCACTGCGATAGCGTCACCTCGGCCCCTCTCCACCAATGCCCGTGGTTGTTCCTCAACGCTCGGAGCGTTTGACAGCTCGATCTCAGTGGCGTCTTAGTTGACTTCGGGTTAGCATTTGCTGTAAGTGGTCAGAAGATGATTTGATCTGATACCAAGGATTCCCTTTGCCCATTGGGGGGTCGTTCAACGCCAAGCAACTGTCACCGACTGTATTATGTACTCCCTCTTGTCTGAGTCTAGAATGATAAGCCCACCTCCAGCCCCTTCTCACACGACCTTGACGTTATCTACTACCTTGTTCCTCTTCCTGTTGCTTTGATTAATTGATTGATGCGCACATGCAGTCCATTAAACCTGACTGCCCCCATTTTCAGCTCTAAACTAAAACATCGCATGTCAACTATATATTAACACATATCCACTTTTCGCGACAACTACACGACCTTTTGGTGGCGATATCCGACCGTCTCACTACGACTATCGAGACGATCAAGACATCAGCAAGCCAATACTTTGCCTCAAATACAACCGCCTTTTCACACACCTTGAGCCGTTCGCTAAAGCACTGTGACCCTGACGAACCCCACGAACCAGCGTCCTCCGCCGACAAACCGCTTACTCACAACATATACCTCCCACTCACCTCCCACATCTGCATACGCCTACGCTTACAACTCCGACAACAATTCCCAGCGGAGGGCCAGCTCCAGTCATCCCACCGTCCGGGATCGACCAAGCGTGAGCTCGGCCCGCGCACAGCGCGCAGGCTTAAGCGCAAGAATGGCGCCTCACGATGTCGAGCGCGGGAGCATCAGCAAGATGAAGGAGGAGTCGCTCGCCCCCGGGAGTTCTTTTAGTATGCGCGAACCCGAGTACGGCGATATTTCCCCGCCTTCATATTGGGACCGGTTTGTCGATGGGTTCAGGCGCGACCACAGATCGAGTTTGTTTACGAATGATCCGTTGGGGCAGCACGAGGGATCCGGGAGGGTGCATGATGGAGCACATTACTACGATATCCAGAGTGCCATGTTGGAGACGGCGAATTCGGGCCTTGCGAGAGAGTTGAAAGGAAGACATTTGCAAATGATTGCAATTGGAGGTTCCATCGGTGAGTTTATTTATGGTGGCTACAGCATTACTCGATGGAGAAAACTAAGACATGGACGTAGGTACTGGGCTTTTTGTCGCATCGGGAAGAGCTTTGGCAGATGGAGGTCCAGCATCGATTTTGCTGGCTTTTACAATCGTAGGCGCCATGCTCTTTTGTACATGTCAAGCGCTGGGTGAGCTTGCAGTCATTTTCCCAATTGCTGGATCGTTCTCATCGTGGGCGACTCGGTTCATCGATCCGTCTTGGGGATTCGCAATGGGGTGGAAGTGAGTGTTGCTCTTTTTGCTGCTGGCCTGGCCTCATATACTGACTTACACAGCTACGCGATGCAATGGCTCATCGTGTTACCACTCGAGATCATCGCCGCATCCCTAACCCTCTCTTACTGGGATGAGAGTCTCACACGCGCTATTTTCGTCTCTGTATTCCTAGTCGTCATCATTGTCATTAATATGTTTGGCGTCAAAGGCTACGGTGAAGCCGAATTCATCTTCTCTATTATCAAGGTCATTGCTGTTATAGGTTTCATGTGAGTACTTTCAACTACATGTTCTCAGCCATTGCAAAATTAACATTCCACTCAGCCTTCTCGGCATCGTTCTCAACTGTGGCGGAACGCCAGATAGCGGATATATTGGCGGCCGCTATTGGCAAAACCCTGGTGCCTTTAACAACGGCTTTAAAGGAATGTGCAATGTATTTGTTACAGCAGCTTTCTCCTTTGCTGGCACTGAGCTTATTGGCCTTGCTGCCGCCGAAACAGCTAATCCGCGAAAATCGCTGCCAACAGCTTTGAAGCAGGTGTTTTGGAGGATCACGCTTTTCTATATCGTTGCTTTGACATTAGTAGGACTGCTCGTTCCACACACTGACCCTCGGCTCGTGGGCGGTAACAGCGATGCGGATGCATCTGCCTCACCTTTTGTCATAGCTATTGAAGAAGCCGGCATTCAGGTCCTACCGTCTGTCATGAATGCGGTCATCCTCACTGCCGTCCTATCCGTCGGTAATTCTGCCGTCTTCGGCTCCTCGCGTACCCTTGCCGCTCTTGCAAACCTTCGGCAGGCTCCAAAGATCTTCGGTTACGTCGACCGCAAAGGCCGCCCACTCGTCGCTATTGCGATCGCAAGCGCGTTTGGCCTCATCGCTTTCCTCGCAGATCTGCCTGAACAAGGAGCTGTCCTTGACTGGCTCATGGCCATCTCAGGCTTATCAACCATCTTTACATGGGGCTCTATTTGCGTGTGTCATATCCGTTTCCGCCGTGCGTGGGCTGCCCGAGGCCGCTCTGTCTCCGAGTTACCCTTCCAATCCCAGGTCGGCGTTGTGGGTTCTTGGGTTGGTATCACACTCAACGTTCTTGTCATCATCGCGCAATTCTGGGTCGGCGCCTTTCCCATCGGCTGGCAAGAATTAACAAACGCTCAGGTCGCACAGAATTTCTTCCATAAATGGGTTGGCGCACCTTGCGTTCTGGCCTTTTATTTATTCCACAAGCTTTATTTCCGAACTACGTTTGTGAGAATACGAGATATGGACGTCGACACTGGACGTCGAGATTTTAACGTCCCTATCCTTGTCGCTCAGGAACGAGAGGAACGAGAAGGTTGGCCTCGATGGAAGAAATATTATAAGTTCATGTGCTGAGCCATGAGAATTATGACGAAATAATAAGAGGCGTTGGATATATATCTCATTGTGAATTTGGTTATTACCCAGGTTAGCATGGAGTTGAATTGGATGCGCTCAGAGCGCGGGATTCGTTACTTATGACCACCCACTATACGAAGTTTACATCTGCACTTGTAATAACGCCATGTTTATTTATGTACACCCGTTTCGAGTCAATTCCACAGGTACCGCCGCGGAGGTGCGCTGAGCGTCATACAATACCAGGCCACGACAACAATTAATATCAATCACTGAGAGGCACTCATGTGCCCCTTATGATGAAGTTTAAGAAAGTGTGAGAGCAATGGTATCTAATTGGAGTCCCTCGTATGTTTATACGCCGTTTTGAGAACAAGTCCGCATCTCATCGCCCGCTTCCTGCCAAATAATTGGTCTTCAGCGGCCTTCCTACGTAAGCGAAGCCGTAAAGCAAGCAAATGGGGGGGAAAAAGAAACATGAAGATGAAGAAGAAAACAAAAGACGAAGTTCCCAGAGCTATGATGCTTTTTCAAGCGGGGTTTCCAAGGCAGAAAGTAATGTTGATGAACCCTCATGAATCATAACTCGTGCGTTTGCATGCAGGTATGCACACAACATAACCGAAGACTGTAGCAATAGGACAGGGCGCACATTTTGATCTATTTAAGTCCGAGTGTCCTCCCTAGCAAAGCACTCTTCTCCTCTAAAAGTCCCAGAAGTCCTTCTTGGAGGAAGCGTTCTGCCGTGTGGGAAGAGGCTGCTCGTCCAGTTCACCGTAGAGCCAGTCTCGGTTGGTACCCTTTCGACCACCCATGCCGTCGCCTGCAATGTTGATTTTGTGCTTATCTGTGTTCTCTCTGACTTCGTTGGTGGGCGCGGTGCTAGGTCCTGGTGTTCGGGTAGGGATCGATTTAGTGGCTGTTGCTTGACCGCCAGATGTCTCACTCGTCTCATTGTAGAGCCAGTCTCGGTTGGTGCCCTTCTTACCGCCCATGCCATCACCTGCGATGTTGATCTTGTGCTTGTCGGTATTCTCCTTGATTTCACTAGCAGGTGCGGCGTTGGATCCCGGTGTTCTTGTAGGGATCGGTTTGGTGGTCTTTGAGTCACCAGCTGTCTCGCTAGTCTCATTGTAGAGCCAATCTCGCTCAGTGCCCTTCTTGCCGCCCATGCCGTCGCCTGCAATGTGAATTTTGGCACTCTGGGTCAGTGGAACGCCCGAGGCAACAACGTTGGGTTGCTTGCGGGTGGGAATCGACTCAGGGACATCTTGAGTCTCTCCATAGAGCCAGTCCCGGTTGGTGCCCTTTCGCCCTCCCATACCATCACCGGCGATGTTGATCTTGTGGCTATCGGTGTTCTCGGTTGGTCGGTTCTCCTTCTGAGCGGCAGGAGACCTGTCGTATGTGTCCCAGTTGTGTTGCATCATTTGGACAGCTTTCTGGTGGCCTTCGGGGACACGATCTTGGGCGTGGGCTGGTGACTTGTCACTGATATCGAAGTGGTGGTCAAAATCTTTTCCACGGTCTTTCACGTTGGTGATGTTGCCTAAAGCGCGTTCGTTTTGTTCTACGTCCTCCTTGTCAAACAATTGATTCTTATAAAGCCCTAGGCCCTCGTTATGAGCATAGCCTGGGGGGTGAGAACCGGGGCGCGGTTGCTGGGGTACTCTCTCACCGTCGTCAAGTAGCTCGAAGTGTGCGTCGGCATCGCGTCTAGGCTTGGCAGCAGGGTGGCCTGGTGTCTCGTCCACAACATCCTTGTCAGTGTCCCAATGGCGAACATCCTGGGTGCGCATAGTTCTGGAGGGCTTCACTTTCTGTGGCGTCACGAAATCCTGGAAAGACCATTGGCTGTCGTGCTTGGACTTTGGTCTTTCATCAAAGGATTGGCCCGGCTTGGGGGCGTCCTGAGGGTCACTACCATCGGCAAAGTCGAAATGAGAGAACTTCTTTGGGTTAGGGCGGATATACCGCTTGTTCTTGGGCTGAGGCTGCTCCTCCGGTTGTTCGACATGCTCTTGACCATCAAAAATTCGCGAGGGCTGGAAGTTCTTACCCTGGCCACGCTTGGAAGGTGACATATTTCGACGACCAGAGCTGGGTGAAGTGGGTTCGTCACCCAAGATCTCGGTGAAAGACCGCTGCCGAGGGCGGCTAGTACCAGCGTAAGGAGATACAACACTGGCAGGCTCCGCTTCAATTTCATCTCGAGGACCAAACAGCCTCAGGGATGCATGGGGGTCGCGGAGAGCATTAGTGGAATTAGTTCGGTTTCGCGCAACAGTCTCGTTGTGGCTGGGGGCGACAGGGGCGCCAGTGCCAGCCGTTCTGATGCAAGACTGGATAAATGCGATCTGCTCTCGGCTATCTCTAATAGGCCAGTTGCGGCCAGACTTCCCAATCACTTCAACTTGCTTGAGAAGCGAGCCCTGGTCCCATTGGAGTCGAATTTGAAGAATTTTGCCAGCTTCATCGAAGGTCACAAAGTGAGTCTGTGGGGAGCAGTCAATAGATGGTTCGTGTTGGCGCGAAGCAGAAAAGAGCACTCAAAGCAGATAAGCAACGTACAACGGAGAGGTAAACATCCCGGGCAGACAAAAAATTGTCATCAAGGCCAGGGAGATAAGGACCGCCTCCAGTTTGAAAGCCGAGGCCTGTGTCAACTTCTAAGACAATGAGGTTTTGTCCATCAACAATGTTGAACACTTCCTCTTTCTTCTTTGCGACCTGCTTCTGAAGCGCGTTCAGATGTTTGATGATCTCAGTAGGACCAGAAAATGTCGTGGTCGTGGTAACGTAGTGCAGCGCAGCCGTATCAGCCAGCAGAGACGAGCTGGGCGCAGCAAGGAACTGCTTGTAAGTGGCCGCCATGTTGACGACGAAGTTGCGACTTGTGCAGGGTAAGGAACGTTGGTGATGTCTTGAATGAGTTGGCGGCAGAATAAGTAAACACAAAGAGCCGCAGATTGACGTGACCGAGGCAGAAGAACACGGTGACGAAGACAACGATGATGCAAGAAACAAGTTACGAAAGCTTTGAGTTCAGGAGAAGGAGAATGAAAGTGAAGGGAGGATGGAAAACACGAATTCAAAACAAGCACGTGGAGTTGGAAGTGAAGGTGGGATTGGGATGTTAGTGGGAGAGTCAGGGGTCCAAAGGGACCTGCCTATTGGTGCCGGGCCTAACGGCCCCCTACCTTACCTTGGACTTTAGTTCCCCTCATCTCCCTAGCCAAGCATGATGAATTCTAGGATTTTCCCATGATGGCGCAGTCAAGGAGCTAATGTTTCTAATAGTGGTTGGATCTGAGGGGAAAGTCGAAATGAAAGGGATTATAGCCCTGGCCAGAAATGATGCACTTACACGACACCTGTTTGTTCCTGCTGGCCATCGGCTACCACTCTTCATCCAATTATATGTACACTAATAATACACGTAGGGTAATTACCTAGTATGTTTGCTAGAGTAACATATCAGAATCAGGTCGTAATTGGCTGTCTAAGTACTAATAGAGAAAACATAAGGATTTGAGTTCCACTGTGTGAGTAGTCCCTGAAGGTACCTAGCTGATAGATTCACCACTATCTATCTCCTCAGGTTGGTAAGGTACTAAGGTTAGAGGCAGGTAAGGTACTAACCTAGGAACTCACTCATAGAGGAGCCACTTGTACCGTTAGAAATCTAAATCGAGGTTCACGACATTCAAGCAAATCTGCCAAGTTGGACTATAGACCTTTCTTCATCTTTACAGATTTGTTTATGTTTGGTTTCGTTTGCCCAGGCGATGTCTTGGAAGGACTAATAATATGGACCCATTTGCCCTCGAGTCCCACTTGTCGACGGGATGTATCAAGGTCAGGTTGGCTCCCATGACAAATTTGAACAACTCTCAAGCTAGTGCTACTATATGCAGATGACATCTCTCATCACGGTTCAGTGGCAAAGTATCACTTCGTCGATATTGCATTAATGCATCGATGATGTATGCTTATTATGCTTGCACCCGTCATCTGCTTCGACTTGAGTCTACATCTCAAACGGGTATGGGCTTTCATGTGAGACTAATGTACCGTACCTGAGGAATACGGAGCCCCGTGCCGAACCAGGGGCTGCATCACCTCGTTACTCCACAGCGTTTCAGCTCTTTTGACACACCTTTCCTATCTAGGAATATCTGAGCATTGCTATCGAAGGCTATGGCTGGTGGTAAAGATGGCTCCCTCTAATGGTGTAACGTTTATCACAAAATCATCAATCATGGGATCTATGACGTGGAAGATTTGTATGTTATGGCATTTGCTAATAAATATCGTTATAACTCAGCTCTACGACCGTCATGGATTAGATGCTGCTGTCAAGTGTGCACCTTCTTCAGCCTACATCTATCCTTAAATATATATATGAGCTCTCATTGTATGTTCTTGAGAGCATCATGGGCTAAGTGTACACGTCTAGAGGCTGATATATGCTATAATATCTGATCCTCATGGACTCAAAGTGCAATTCAGTAAAGGGCACAAAGTAATGCTTCGCGTGTTATGTCGAGAGTTTCGCCTTCACATCAAACATGATGGTTCGACCTCAGTGTGTTCGCAATTGCACAGCATGCATGAATCATTGGAATCTTATATTTGCAAAGTCTCCATTTGAATGCTTGATTTGTTCTAGGTAGTTCAAGATTATTCACTGCCAAGAATGCGATCTTCCAAATATGACATTTAGACTACTCGGCTTACTGATAGCTGCTGATAGCGCCACTTCATGCATTCCAGCACTGTTAAGTGAAATAAAAGAGCGAACGAATCTTGGCTACATGGGCAGACAATTCCGGGATGGCTATCAGTAGATTGTAATGGTGAATCATTTTCCTACAGCATATAGGTAGATAATGTTATCTTCATCAGAGCATCAGCCTTCGCCAAAAGACTAACGTGGGGAGCCTAACGTTAGTGTGGCGAAGCTCAACGCCACATCAATGGGGCGAAACAGCTGCCGCCTCATTGCTGACGTGCCTCGTAACTTAACTCGTAAGGAGCAAAGTGTCCTACCTCTGGTAAACTGCATCAACACGTCTCCAACACGACTCCAGAACGATACTTCAGAGCCGGCCACTTCTCTGTTGCCCGAATCCTATAGAAATTGCGAGATCCTCGCACTTTCTGGCTGTGTTTGCTTCTTCATGATATCTTTACTTCGAGTTCAGCCGCAATGATGAGGTCCTCAGCCTGGGCCGCACTCTCATGGCGCGCCCTCATATTCTCCCTGCTATGGACAGCTGTGGCAGCAAAGCAGGACAAGCCAACGGTTGACGCTTCCGTCGCGAAGCATCCTCCTCTTAACCTGAATTACTTTGAGGACAGTGACGTCGTTGTCTTCCAAGATATCGAGGAGAGAAACATCTGGAGGTCTGAAGATGCAGGCAAAACATGGTCGCAAGTCCCCGACATCCCAGACCGAAGCGCAACCTTCCTGTACCTTCACCCCTTCGATTCCAACTCTGCTTTCGTCCTCACGAAAGATCGGAAGCACTATAAAACCGAAGACCGTGGCAAAAGCTGGAGTGAATTCAACAGCGGCACAATGCCAAGCGCTTTCCAACCCGATACCCTTGTCTTTCACGCAGGCGACCCGAAGCGTATTATTTTCAACGGCATGAACTGCGATGGAATATTTTGCGACGAGGAAACAACATATACAATTGATGGCTTCAAAACTGTGCAGCAGTTGCGTCCCAGCACCTCAGGCTGCTGGTGGGCCAAGACGAATCGAGAGTTCACAACTGGTGATGCTGAACTGGACAAGACCAGAATCCTTTGCATCGTTACCGACCCCCTGAGTCTCTTCAAAACAAGCCAGAAGCTGTGCGTTTCGGATAACTTCTTTACCAAGGGCAGTGGTGGAAAATTCGACGAATTCGAGCCAAGTTTGGATGGTCAACGTGATGTAACTGGCGTCGTTAGCATTGCAGCTGTCAAGAGCTTCATTCTTCTTGCCTCGTCATCCCCTGGCAGTGATGAGATGACTCTCTTCGTTACCAGTGACGCTCAGTTCTGGCACCGAGCCATGTTCCCCACAGACGACAGCCATGACCATTCCCATAAGATCAACCAGGAAGCTTACACGGTCCTCGAAGGCACCAACTACAGCATTCAAGTCGACGTTATGACTTCTCACCCGTCCACCCCTATGGGTGTCATCTTCACCAGCAACTCGAACGGTACATACTTCACAGAGAACATCCCGTACACCAACCGCAATGTCAAGGGCCACGTCGACTTCGAGAAAATCAGCGGAATTCAAGGTATCTTCCTAGTCAACACGGTCGAAAACGGCAAGGATGTCGATGCAAAGAACGCGAAGAAAGTTGTCGTGACACAGATCACTTTTGACGATGGGAGAACCTTCGAGCCAGTCAAAGCTGGACAAGACCGCATTCACCTGCATTCAATGACAGACATTGACAATATCGGGCGCATCTTCTCGAGCCCGGCCCCTGGCCTTGTTATGGGCAATGGAAACACGGGTGACGCGCTCGGCGAGTTCGAGAGTTCCAATCTTTATGTTTCTGATAACGCTGGCGTGTCATGGAAAAAGGCGCTCGAAGGCCCTCACAAATATGAGTTTGGTGACACAGGCGGTATCTTGGTCGCTGCCAGAGATTCTCTCAAGGAGGACGTCGATAAGATTTCCTTCTCCCTGGACTATGGAGAAAACTGGGAGTCCGCCCCGCTCCCTGATGGCCTGAAGGTTAGGCCTGTTATTCTGACAACTACTCAAGACTCAACGAGCCTCAAGTTTCTGCTTGTTGGCGAGAAGGACAGGGCTTTTCACATGATTGCCATCAATTTTGAAGGCATGGAGAAGCGCACTTGTGAGAGTAAGGACATGGAGTCATGGTATGCACGTGTTGACGACAAGGGAGAGCCAACTTGCATCATGGGACACAAACAGACATACAACCGCCGTAAGAAATCGGCGGATTGCTTTCTCAAGGCCGACTTCCGTGACCCTGAACCCGTCATCGAGAACTGCGAGTGTACCGATGCCGATTTTGAATGCGACTACAACTTTCAGAGGGACCCCGATGACAACAAGGTCTGCAAGAAGGTTGGGCCAGTTCCTATTCCAGAAGGCTCTTGTAAGGGCAAGGATGAGACTTTCAAGGGATCATCCGGGTGGCGACTTATTCCAGGAAATACATGTACTCGAAAGAGTGGTGCTCAGAAGGATGACCCAGTTGAACGCAAGTGCTCCGATGGTGGCAGTTCTGGTGGCGGTCCGACGCCTGGTACTCCGGCCAGTGGTGAAATTTCGCTCAAGACCAATGAGTTCGCGGATATCAAAGGCAAGGACATGCAGAAATTTTACCTCATGGGTCTCGAATCTGAGAGTCCTACCAGCGAAGTTGTTATTGCTCGACCCATTGGTGATAAGTTACCTGGCGGTAAAGTCGAAGTGGAAAACAAGCTATGGATCACAGCTGATCACGGTAAAACTTGGAAACGCATTCTTGAAGAGGAGAATATCTTGGGACTGACTCCTCATACCTACTTCAGGGAAGTCGTCTTCTTCCATACAGATTCTGAAAAGGTCATCTATACCATTGACCGCGGTCATAGCTTCCACAGCTTTAAGACACCATTTTCTGATCCAAGTGCCGCGATGAGTTTCCATCCAGACAAGAAGGACTGGATGATCTGGATCGGAAACCGGTGTGGTGATGTTGCGGGTAGCAAGGATTGTTACCCTGAAGCCTCAATCTCAACTGATCGTGGTGACAACTGGAAGACTTTGCAACGCTACGCGACCAAGTGCGAGTTTACAGGAAACTCTGCCTTCAAGTTCCGCGCTCAGAAACAAATCGTTTGTCTTGTTCACAAGGACGAGAGCCTTGACAACCACAAGACCATTGTCACGATTGAGGACTTCTCTGAGGACGACAGGATTATCCACAACGGTACAGTTGCGGCGTTTGCGACTATGAATGAGTTTATCCTCGCCACGGATGAGGTGATTGAAGATGGCAAAGAGAGCGCCGGCCTGCAAGCCATTGCTAGTATGGACGGAAAGCATTTCGAAGCAGCCCAATTTCCGCGCAACTTCCACGATTCTCACTCGTCATTGTACACCGTTCTTGACAGCTCCAACCACGCCGTTAATCTATTTGTCGCCACTGATCTTTCCGAAGGCCGACGCCGCGGCTCAATAATCAAGAGTAATTCTAACGGTACAACTTATGTCCTCAGCGCGTCCAACGTCAACTCAGACGAAATGGGTTACGTGGACTTTGAAAAGGTCGCTGGTCTTGAGGGCGTTACCCTTATCAATTCTGTTTCGAACCCTGATGACAAGAACGGAAAGAAGGTGATTCAGACAAAGATTTCGCATAACGATGGTGCCGAATGGGGTTTGCTCCCTCCTCCATCAAAGGGTGCAGATGGCAAGTCTTATTCATGCAGCTCCTCGGGTGATAGCAAATGCGCTCTCCATCTACACCACTACACAGAGCGAGAGAATAAAGGCAGAACTTTCTCAGCAAGCACCGCTGTTGGCCTGATCTTTGGCTATGGAAACGTTGGGCCTAGCCTTGGAGATGTCAAGGATGCCGATACATTCATGTCAGCTGATGGCGGAATCAACTGGAAGAGTGTCAAGAAAGGTGTCTGGACGTGGCAATATGGTGACCAGGGCTCGATCATTGTACTCGCACAGCGTGCTACCCTTGCGAACAAGATCAAGTCAAATATTGTCTCTTACTCAACAGACGAGGGCAATACTTGGACTGACTACAAGTTCACCGACAAGGAAGTAACTATTCAAGACTTGACATCTGTCCATAGTGGAACTTCCCGAAACTTCTTGGTGTGGTACCAGACAGATGATAAGAAACTCTTCGCTGCCAACCTCGATTTTACAGGACTCACAAATCAGCCCTGCAAGTACTCCGATGATTCTTCTTCAGATTACGATCTCTGGTCCCCTAAGCATCCCCTTCAAAACGACGACTGCCTTTTCGGACATAAGGCCAAGTATCTGCGAAAGAAGACGGATCGCAAGTGCTACAATCAAGCAAGCATGTCACGATTGCGAGAATACGAAAACTGCGAGTGTACCCGGCGAGACTTCGAATGGTGAGTATATGGCAATTAAACGTCAATGAGAATAAAAGCTGATAAGTCGCAGTGCATATAATTTCGAACTAGACAATCATGGACAATGCAGTTTGGTTCCGGATCATGATGCCATCTCGGGCGAGGAGTGGTGTAAGCAGCATCCCAATGAGACATCGTACTTCGACCCTACAGGTTATCGCCGCATCCCCTTGACCACCTGCGAAGGCGGCCAAGAGCTGGACAAGACCTCCACAGAGCACGCCTGTGCAGGACACGAGGAGGATTTTGCGCGTAAGCGTGGCACTTCAGGCTGGGCTATTTTCTTTGCTATCATCATCCCCATCGGACTGGCAGCCGCTTTTGGCTGGTATGCTTGGCGCAACTGGAGCGGCAAATTTGGACAGATCCGACTGGGTGATAACAGTGCGACCTTTGACAGCGAGCAACCTTGGATCAAGTATCCCGTCATTGCCATTTCAGCGCTGGCAGCTGTTGTTGCTGCCCTACCACTTGTCTTGACCTCCATATGGCGATCCGCCACTGGAGTCTACGAGCGCGTATCGAACCGAAGCAGGGGAGGCAACTGGTCAAGACGATATACCACACGCGATAGCTTCGCCCGAGGACGTGGTGACTATGCCATGGTCGATGACGACGAGGGTGAGCTTCTCGGTGAGGAGAGCGACGAAGAGGTTTGAGCAAGAAGAATGTACGAGCTACGACGTGAACCAGGACTGTACTATGATATGGTGTCTTATTGGGAAAACTTTTTTGTTTGCCGAAAGATGAATGCGATGGAATGATATGAGCGTTTTGGTAAGAAGAGAGGACTAGTAGTATAGCAGGGGAAACAGAACAGAAAGGTAGACAGACAGACATACATGGTATAATTATCATTTCAATCGTGCCATGACTCCGTAACTCCCCTCACGCATAAGAATGAAACACACTTGTTGTCGTAGAGGGTATGATCTGACTCATCGTACTACAGCTCCAATCCCCTGAAGATCGTGCTGACAGTCATCATTCAGCCCAGACATGCCAGCTAAGACTTGCATGAACTATCTACTATCTGAGGCACAGACAAGGAGGTAGTGACCGGAAGTGGATATTCGTTCCGGTCATTTCTTGTGCGAAAACTCATGGTTTGGTGACAGATGCACGGGTATCACATTTGCCGTGTGATATATCCGTGCTGGCTGCATGACAAAGAATTTAATTGCTTGGCTGGTAAAATATCATGTTATAACGTCTAGTGGACTGGGATAAGGCTCTCGAGATATTGCATGAATAGTGTAATTGAAGGATTTCGACAACTATGACAAGTCACAAAGGCACTATTGAGTTGTAGTTCATGTCACTAAGTGGTATTGTACAGATAGGCCCATGCAGCTCGGAGCTATATGTCCATCATATTTGATTAATTTTTGCAATTCCAGCCCCATTTGCGCCATGCTTGCTATGCTGCAGTCTGTAAAGACTTTGCCCTATTCATGTGCTTAATGCCATTGCGGTCAAGATTGTTTCTCAACACAACGAACACGCCGAAATATTACTCCTTCGACTCCTTCTAATGAGTAATCGAGACTGTTTTGCTCATGTAATGTCTGTATATGAACCGAACCACAACAAATGCGATGTAACGACAGGTCTAAGATAGCAATTAAATGATTTGGGGTATTTGACAGTAAAGAAAACAAAAGAATGTATGAGACAATGCTTGCTGCTCAAAAATTGATGACCAATACAATATTTTTATATAAGCTGGAACGCATAGGTGCTGGTTGCACCGTTGCAGGTGGCTGCGTTGTGGCGCTATGCTCGGACTATGACCGTTTGACTCGATTCCAGAATCTTTTCACAGGGCGGTTATCATGATCGACAGGATCTTCCCACTGGTCTAGAGCAGCGAGCTGCCTTTCAATGCTCTGTTTGGGGTTGCCTTCACGAGCGTATAATGCTGGACTAGGTGTGTGGTCTCCACGGCTTGAGCTCACTCGATTACCAGCCTGTTTCCAGCCATAGATCTGATCCTCGCTTTGGCGAAGATCTGGCCGTGTCAAGGTCATGCGAAGTGTCATTTCTCGGCTCGCTGCTGGGTCATATATAGATTTTTCTCCTCTTGAGTATGACGAGTGCTCATTGCTACTTCGTAGAGATCGAATATGTGGTGTCTTGTCGAACAATTGAGGAGTTTTTGGGGAATCAGGTTCAGCTGCAGAAGCATCATCACTGTATCTTGATGATCGATCATCTTCTAGGAAGCTTCTCAATCTGTCCGGCTCGTATGCGGAGGCCTTGTTAAATCCCGTCTGTGGTCGGCATCCATCTTTGGAGGAGAATCCAAACTCAATGGCCTCATCAAATTTCTGGGGTGAAGCGAGATAAGCTCGAAGCTTCTTTCGAGCCTCAGGGTCTCGATAATGAGCGGCAGAAGGGTCGAGGGGTGGAGTCAAAGGAGAGGGAGACGTCAAGGGTGTTTGCCTATTGGCAGATATCAACGACAGCGCGCGAGCACGAGACTTCTTCCGCACATGGCCAGATGAGCCAACACTGGAGCTGTGTGAGGCAGGTGGCGGCAGAGCGGTGGGAGAAGCAGGGCCTTCTTCTAGTCCATTGACAGAGGGTTTGCCAAAGGGAAGCTTATTAATTGATAAGTGACGGCGAAACGACGGCCTTCGACTCTTGTTTGGGACCGGTATCTCTTCTCGCAAGTTGATGTGATAGTCATCGAGATACAAACGGAGATCCAACCCCTCTTCATCGTCAAGCCATCGGAAACTGTCGTAGAAGGAATCCGTACGCTTGATGTCTGAGCTCGTCATGGCTCTGTCATTTTGCCTGGACAGCATACCCGAGAATGGCGAAGTCCCTTCAGACAATCCAGGACTTGGGAGTGGCGACGGCATTTTGACCTCTTGAGGTGGAATATCGACTTTATTCGATACCACTTCTGGCGAGTATGTGAAAGTGTTTTGTGACTTATACGCTAACTGGAGCTCTTCCTCAGTAAGGTGGCGGCGTTTTATCTTCTCAGGAAGGTTGGCGTAGAATTTTTGGTCCGTGTCAGTAATTCGCGGACGATCTGTGCGCAGGATAGAATCATCCGAAGTAATGGGCCTTTCTTGGTGCTCGCAGCTCCCTCTAGGTTTGGGGAGCGACTGCCAAGGGGAGAGAACTTGATCTTGTCCAACGCTACCGGGCCGCTGATAATGTCCTAGGTCGGGTGATTGAGCTAGTTGCGATCGCTCGATAGTTGAGAAGTACTGTCAAGGAGAAAAGTTCAGCACGAGACACCAAGCGAGGATAGCTGAAATAGCAATTAAATAGAGCAAACATGAAAATGTAGATCAGTCTTGAAGGGGAAACCCTGATTCTTAAGGTACAGGAGAGGGGCGGGAATGGATGTGTCTCAATTCAGGAACGAAACGACAGAGCTAATGCAGAGTCGTCGACTAAAAGGCTCGTGGGGCACGACTCGAATGTCTTGGGTGTATGACGCCTGGTGATTGCTGGTACACAAGCACGTTGGTGCACCGGGCGGCATGGATCATCCAGGAACTGCACGTTTAGGGCGTCGTCACAACGCCTTGGGTTGGGGGGACGTGATTGCTGAGCGAAAGAGAGCACTTTCTGGCTCCTGTGTGCTCTGTATCAGGGGTTGAGTAGGCAAGCCATGGGAGGATCGGCCAATGGCTAGGCACTGGACGGACGAAGTGCGTGGAGCCGCCCAAACGGCCACCGCGAGCCAAACCAGACAGGGCAAGGACAAGACATGGGTATTGGACAGTGGCTTCTTTTAGCGATTCCTGGTGGTTCCCCGTTCCTCTCGAGGTCCCTGGAGGTTCCTCAATTTGACGATTAGGCGGCGACTAGCCCCCGGCACCTGCGAGAGGACCCATATGCAGACAGGTACATAGAGAGGTACGGCAGACTGAACCTCGCCAAGTCATATTATTGATTTCGTACAGCCAAAACCCATAAACTAACGCATACGAGGTGGACAGAGACGCTTGTCGAAATGTGAAACCTTGTTTCGTTTGAAAAAGCAAAGGATGATGAGGACTGTGGTGGCATGAGAAATCGATTGATCGCATCACCAAGGGGCCTCAAACTTTCGTCTACTTCGACTCCCTTATGGTAGTATCGAAACAGACCGTGAGAAACAAAATATGGGACACATGGCAAGGGATCCGCAAAATAATGAAGGCCACGAACTTACTTTTCGTTGAATTGTTGGTGGAAGAGCCTCGAATTCTTGTCTCGTAATGGTTGCTGATGGTCGATTTTCTGTGGTAGGAGGCTGGACATCAGAAGATACCCTCTGGTGTTTTGAAGAAGTGGACGCAGCAGCGCTAGGACTACGTCGCCACTGAAGTAGATGACTGCGGGAAGATGATGGACGGCGATCTGCAGTGAGACTATCGTCGGGGAAGAGGCACTCCGTATCGATTTCGCTGAGCAAGTCATGATATTGCGAGTTGTGTCGGGGATTATCGGTATCATGATTTGTCTCTGAATGTATTCGCAGCTCGATCTGCTCCTCTTCTGCCCAGGCACGATACAAGCTGTTTGTGCATGCTGGGTCATCCTCTGTGGTCATCATATCTGTAGTTGCAATGCTCATGGGTCGAGAAGGCAGCAAAAAGCTGTGATCACCAAGGCCTTGGCTTTGATCGATGGCGCTGGTATCCGTAGAGCCGTTAGTGTCGAGCCTTGTGGGAACACGGCGTTGGCGTTGCGGCTGCAGTGGCTTTGGGCGCTGTAGAGAATGCATGGTATCGAAAATGGGTGCATACACATGCGAGGGTTGTGCATGTATGCGGCTCTTCTTGATGTGACTCGTTTGATTCGGGTAGTGGTGCAGAGGCCTAGGATAAAGAGGTTGAGATAGACTTGCAGAACCCGAGGAGAGAGTCTCGTTGTCCAAGAAGCTCATAATATCATCAGGACGGCCTGGGCCCTGGCTATTAACGCTGCCGCTATCTCTTGCCTTCATGCTATTGCTGTCGATAGCCACCACTGCTTCAGCTCGGTTTGGCCATTGATCCTCGTTCCATCCCAGGGTCGAATCCAACGCTGCAATTCCATCACCCTGGCTCATGACGAAGTCAAGTTGAGAGTTCGGCTCGTGCTAGAGCTGTGCAGCAGGGTTGTCGAGATTTGGCGACAGGGAGTGGTGATGAGGCCGAATAGCTACCTAGTGACTGCTGATCATGAGGCAATCGGAAAGGAACGGCGATGCAAGGTCCACTGGTGTCAAGTTGGCCCCCCGAAGGTACCGTTCCTAGACTCCTCGTCCCTTACCTTGGGGGATGTGGTTGACACACGGCTGACAGTGTCTCACAGGTAGACGAGAGCCAATCGAGGTAGAAGGTTTGCAAGGAGGAGAGTTGCAGTAAACAAAATGTTGAGTTCGGCAAGAGTCGATACGAAGGGCAGATCGGAAGTGGTGGAAGATGCTATAATTGTTCGTGCCTCGTCGATATGCTTCAACGGTCAAAGCATATCATCATAAGCGAATGCAATTCCCGAGGACTCGTTGTAAAAGTGCCGTAAATAGAGATAATAAAAAAAGGGCAAGCACGGCTTCAATTTTGGTTAAGCGGGTACAAGAGCCAAGTCTCAACTAAAAAGTGAGATACAACACGGTAGGTAGGTACTACCTAGTGAGTGGCAGGCACGGAATTTGCCAATTGCTCAAAGGGCCAGCTCGAATTAGCTCTCAGCAACGGTGAGACAATGTAAGGGGTGGGAAAGTGTCCGAGGCAAATAGAGAAATCGACGATGTGACTTTGGCGTCAAAGGTTGGTGTACATATCACACAATTGGAGACGGAAGAAAGAGAGGAAAAGAAGAAGGAAAAGAAGTCCGGTCAACTACGGATACCTAGTCCATACATAACACAAAATTCTAAGTAATAACACTCCGACGATTTGACCAAACCTCAGTCCAAATATCGCGCCGTTCCGTGCCGTGCGTCGTGGTGTCGTGTGCTGCTGTGTCGTGTCTTAATGGGCGTCAGCTCCGGCATCGAGGCCAGATTCGTATGGAACGAGTCCCTCTAGCGAGCAGGCATGGATGGATACGACCACTCTCTGTTCAGGAATCACGGCGGTGCTTCAGAATATGTCGATGCCCGTCCCATCACCATCAACCTCGACCCCTGTAGCTTGGCTTAACGCTGTGCTGCCCTGTGCTGTACATACTAGGTATGGAGGAACTGGACCCAGCTCCCTGGCAACACCACAATAGTTGACGAGGTGGGTTCCTGAGCTGTGAACCCACCTCCCAAGACCCAACCCAAAAGCCAATCTGCTTAGCCTTTGGGTCTAGCAGTGCACCGGAGTCCCAAGTTTCCGGGCACAGAGGTCGATGAACCAACCTCCATTAGGCCAAGTGCAGCTACAATCTGCACGGTACCTGACTTGGTGTGTTTATGCTGACATTCATTCAGGCGCCGTGACCGGACTGACTGTCTCGATCGAATACACTGGGTATCACCAAGGCTTTTAATAGATAATTCGTACTGGAGTGGGACTTCAGTCCGGGGGTTCACAATCGACTGGCTGATTGAGGGTGAAGAAGCCGCTATTCTACCCCTGAGTTCGTTTAGTTCATTCCTGGGGCACTGAAGTTTATGACTTGAGGACCGCAATTCATCGGACTTCTACCATCGCCTCCACAGTTGGAGGCAAGACGAAATGTCGGCGGGAGGGTCACACCTGAAGCGACCTAAAAAAGCAAACATCTGCATATCCACGTTTCTTGGTTCCATTATGATATAGACGTGTCTAGGGGAGGAAAGAAAATACAGAACCTTGATCCTAAGGTATAAAAATATATAGGTAAATCTAGCCTAAGTTTAGGAGGCTCTTTGCTAAGTTTATTTTGATACCTTATATTAAGGTCCGGTGTTTTCTTGCTCCCCGAGGGCGTGTTCAGCTAAGTTTCCGACACGCACCGCACATCATATCATGTCTTGTTATTATATCGACGGCGAATAATGACCATAATAGTCAGCATAACTAACGAACTAACTGGTGTACAGCTCACTGGTGTGCCTTGGTGTGCCAGGGTAACCTTACCACCTCAACTGTACATATGATAAGAATTCATGAAACCCAGTGATTGTGTACATATTATTAGGTATCCCCGCGTAGCAATCTGGGTCGACATCGGCTGCTTGTTAACGATCTATCCACCTTATTTCCAGCTTTCAAATTCATCACCCGCACAAGGGACCAAGTCAATGATTGCAATCACCTGCCTGCTTGAGGCATTGATAGTGCCCATCACTTCCAGACATTTCTTAGCTCGTACAAGTGACAGATTCCCATGCAACGCTATCATACTACGGCGTGTCAGGGCTGATATCTGACAAGCAGGGTACTTCGCTGCTCAATATGTTTAAGCGACGCCTAATACCGCCCATCACAAGCCAACTCACTTCACAGCAAGACCCTTGAAGCGCTCCGCCAGATTGACTTTAATCCCACCAACCAGCCATATCGCTTTGGGAATCTGACCCGAGTTTGCAGCATTTATTCTGAAGATCTCTCGGAGAGCCCGCCGAGTAGCGTAGGTCGACAATATGACGGCCGTCTTTGGATGATATCTTGCTCAACCAGCACAGCTCAGAAACAAGCCCCTGGAACATACATTTGCTGTGCCGCATTCAACCCTGATTTTGGTTCAAACCAGCTATCACGACGCTGACTTTTGGCTGTCTGCTGTCCGCTGTCCCTGGTAGCATTCGGAAGCTCCGTAGAAGCGGTAATGTTGGCTCTGTTAAAGGGGCTCGGCAGTTACGGATCTGGATCCTACGAATCCTGACCTCCCAATACCAATGATGCCGGTGACACGAGTACACGTTGTCACGCATACTTTTGGAGCTGACTTTACCCTAGGTTGCTCAGAGCGTGTTTGCGGACATACTATGGTAGTATGCAGTTTCAACCCACGGCTGGTGCAACAGACACAGGGCCCTTTATACGAAGTGTAGCTGTTTGAGAGTGCAAGCACTACCGCATTGGTAGTCTCTCCTTGTCCTTTATGTATCGAATACTTCTTTAAGTTTCGGGGATTTTCCATCTTGATCTCGAGTTTCGTACCTGACCCGGGAGGCATGGATCTCGTAGTTAGAGGTAGGTCCTGGGCCTGCCGGCAGTCACCACTTACAAAACCCTGATTTACTAGGCCGGTGTCATATCAGAGTCAATGCACCATCGGCGTCCATGTAGGTCCGTGGAATATGTTTCTTCCACAGTTGAAACTCTTTCAACGCCTCGGGAGGATTCTGTCCAGTTTGTCCCCGGGTCGGGTTGTGGGAGTCGCCCTACAAGATAACAAGCTCAAAGGTTCGATCACGGATCAAACACCGCAAATGTACTAGAATCATGATGCGGTGTAAAGAATTATGGAGTATGTTTCTATCATCGAGGGAACAGTATAGTCTAGTTGTGCTACATCGACCTGAAACTGTTTGGCGGAGTGTGGATCACGGCCAGCGAAGCACAGACGATGCGATGCAAGCTTCAGGCTTCGCTTCTCAGCGCCACAACATGCGGTCTGATTCTGTCTTGCATATGAGATCCATCATACACGTTCCTCGGGAGGCCTGTGGTGGAAGAATGGCTCCATCTTCTGTTGGGAGGACCGACTATGGCTGTTTACGAGATGTACCAGTACCCGACGACATCCCCTCGTAGAACTAAACAGGGTGTGTCAGATAGAAAGCAAGGTCCCGCTTCTGAACTAGATGGCGTGCTGAGGAGGCAAAGGTGACTCTCAGAAGGAATCAGGCGAGGTGGTGGAAGGTGCTTTTTATCGAGGAGGTCCGAGTCAACATTGGCCAATGAATCTTGTGTATTTTTTAGTTTATTTGTATGCCAGAGCTCACAGGCCGTTATGATAGCACAAAAGTCCTGGATCTTGCATCTGGAAAAGGACGCTGCTCGAGGTGCATTCGAGCGCCGTTGTGGCTGAAGTCAGCGTCTGTCAAAAAGACTCTGATTCATAGCCATGTTCTCAGGCCTATCTAGAAATAAGGTCATTCGTGAAGGAGTTAACGAGACTGATTGAAAGTATGTTATTCACTGATACAATTGCTTTCTTATTGGCAATATACTTACCTATTAAACGTGTGAAAGTCCCAAACCAAAGCCGATGGTATCATCTCATACACATCCGAGGCCGGCTAAAGAGTCATCATCTAGGTTTTCCTCTTATTAGTCTTTGGCTGTAGCAATTGGTTAGTCATTATGGTATAATGTCTAAGTTGTGAGCTAGATGTGTTATTTGTAGTTGAGACTTGTTGCTGAGAGCTTAAAGCAGCGGACAAACTTAGTCCCAAACCAACTATATCGTCGAGACACGTGCTTGATCACTCATCGTGTGAACGACGACGCGTCGTGTCGTTCATTGGTCGAAACACGGGTCATTCGCATCCACCCATCAACTGCTCTGAGCCAATGATAGAGCTTACAGGACGACACATTGGGCTTCAGCCTCGAGACACCCTCAGCCTTTCTTACTTCAGTCAACATTTAACTTCATTTTTAGCCGTTTTCCTTAAACTTTGGGCGACTCCACGGACCAGATAAAACTATAACTGTATCATTATATACATTGTCTTGTCGTGCTTCTTATTCTGATGTAAAAACTTCATTTCCAACTATTGTTTTTTGGGGGTATTCTTTCTTGATATCCCGTACTACTATCGATGACATCGGAAAAGATGCCGCTCATCCTGGATAACCCGATGCCAGTGGAACTTAACGATGTAGATGACCTTTTTGGCGATGGCGTTGGTCTGTCTTTGCCTGCGAGGGCGCAGAGTAAACAGCTTCAACAAAGAATGGACGATATCAGGATTCGAGGATGTTGCCAGTAAGAAGTTCCGGCTTGCAGACACTTATGCACGTTTTCGCTGACTTTGGATAGAACTGTGGCGTGGTCAAGGACAGGTTCGATCGCCAACATCACACCTGATGGTCAGAACCTTGAACTTCGCTTTCTGCGACGCTCCCCTGATGATGGCTCCTGGGACCTCAGTGAACCTACCACGTGCCCCTTCGTCAAGGGGCTCCCAACCATTCCCATCGTTCACTTGGTATGGGCTGGTACTAGCAGCCCAGATTTAGCGGTGATAGATGCCGTTGGTCGCGTCTCTATTGTCAGCTTCTCTATCTCACTAAATCACCCGTTCCCTCAACGGAAATGGGACGCTGACCCCACTGACGATGTGCATACTGTCGTCGGTGCTTACTGGCTTAACGTTTCCCCTCCAAATCAGCAGGTATGTGTTGCTTGAAGAAGTTTCTGATTGTTTCTGACTTTCAGCAGGCATCATATAATGTCATGTATGGGCCAGCTACAAAACATGGCAATGGGTATACATATGAAAGCTCGTTCGTTCATGCTGGAGGACCAACCCATCCCAGTCCTGCCAAGAGTGCTCTGCTCACTATCACAACGCATGGTGTCATCAGGATGTTTTGGTCACAGAATACCAATCGACTCGAGGAGACCACCATGGAACTTGAGAGTATAAGTGCTTCTGATGAGCTCATCACACATGCATCGTTTGCATCCGAAAAGAGTAGGCACCAGAACTATCATATTATTTTGTGCGTGTCACTGACAGCCGGTAGAACATCTCCTTCTTGCGGTTGCTACAACCTCAAAGCAGCTGAAACTAATCAAAATCGAGATTCAATGGGGCCAGGCATCACAAGCGGACAAGGCGACTGGCCGACCCGCAGGGACTCTAAGCCCTTCCCTTGTTGAGAAACATCTGGCCACTACAAACTGGCTTCAGGGCGGCCCTGCTGATTCGAGCCTCGACATATCCATGACCGAGCTCTCTCACTTGGAGGTTATTCCTTCTTTGGTTGATAGCACAGGCAAGAACACCACACCACCCTTGCTTGTCACTGCACGGTCACGCACTCCTACTGAGAGCTCGTATCAGGGGAGTCAGAGTGTTGTTGATCGATGGGAAGCTATCGAGCAAAAGCAGAACCTGCCATCGGCCTATGAGCAGCTTGGAGGTCGACGAAACAGCATCTCTTCAGAGCTACCCGCTGTGACACAGCTTCAGAAGGTCGCTCCCGTCACGGCCAATAAGGTTGTGGTTGCATTCCAAACCACTAGTTTTGGCAAAATCCTAGTACTGGCTTACGCAGATGGCACTGTTGAATACCGTGACAGACTGACGTTTGAGGAACTATATACAACTCAGGAGTTGAATAAGGTGCAGAACCTTAGACAAATAAGCTGGACTTTCACAGATGAAGGGCCTTGTAAGTATTCACATCCCAGAATGTTGTCCTTGTCTAACAATATTTTAGGTCAGCAAGTTGCATTCTCTCCTACTTTTTGCTCCATGGTGCAAATGGGCGAAGACGGAAAGATCAAGTGGAACAAATTACATTACCCGGGGGGCGATATTGGGAATTCTATGCACGATGGTATGTTAAACGATGAGAGGATTGGCGAGTTGCTAACCGTGTGCAGCTCAATACTGCGGCAGCATTGCGGCCTTGACCGTGACCGCAGCACCGTCAATGTTCTACCAGAACAATTACGATGATTTACTTGCTATCGTACGACCATATACTACCAAGAAGAGTATGTCCACGTTTTGATATTTCCCATTCACCTGCTCACAAGTAATAGGATTCGTCCAGGATTTGGTGACCGAACTTATCAGAATTCTGAAGATCCAGATCGATTACTCCGAAGAGATCCATCATGACTCACTTGTCAGAAATGGATCTCTGCAGTACTGCCTCAGTATAATGAACGCACTTGGATTCCGTGGAGACTTTCACCCCCGATCTTTCCAGGGTAAATTCTCGATGCTATTTCTGAATGTGCGGAACGTAGTCGTCCTCATCACAATTGCCAGTAATACACCAGTTACCGTCAGGGAAAAGCTGAGCCCCCTTGATGATCCTGGTAAGTCATAGTGCCTACTCCTTTGGTTTTCTTCTAGCTACTCACATCAATACAGAAGTTATTGAGACACTTGTCGGCTGTGCAAGATGGGCGCTGGATCTGATCGCTTGGCTCGTGGATTGTCTTTTCGAGCTTATGAATGACAGTCATTTCCAAGAGCTGTTGACTCGCGAACGTTTCCATGAACTTGCTCCTTATCTTCACGAGAAGAACAATGTCGCTTTTCATTTCTTGATGAGCTCCTCTAGTCGAGGGTTTCTTTCGGCGATTTGCCGCAGACTGGCACACCTTGAGGCCCTAAGCGGTAGGGCTATCGAGTTCTATCGAAAACAATCGGCTGTTGTTGAGGGTATGGCCGGCGGTCGAGCAGCCCCTCAACTACAGCAGGCATACCAGGCAATGCAACAGGTTACCTCTTCAGCTCTCGTCAAAGTGTCCGAGGTTGAGACTCTTCTTACAGGTCTGAGTAATGAGATCCGACAAGCCTATCAAATGTTCCTTCCATCCCTCGCCAAAAGTCAAAATAACCAGTCGGCAGGGAAGCAGCTGGATATGACGATGAAGGCAGCCCGCGTTCAGATGGAGCTCTCCATTCTCCTTTCAGCTGCGCCCCCTGCACCGTTTCTCCAGGTCATCAAGAAGTTCTTCAACACAGACTTGCCCGCGTTTCGGAAGACGGTAGATCCAGGTCGGTTGTTCTTTGCAAATTACGATCTTCTCGAAGTCAAAGATGACGAACATAGCTTGGCGGCGAAGAAGGCACGGGGCATGGTGTATGTGGACGTGTTCAAGCGCATGCAGATCAGACCCTCCCCGAATAAGCAGTGGAGACGGTGTTCAAGATGTACTGCGGTTATGGAGGATGTGTTTGGGAGTCGTTCTGGGTTTACATTTGTTCTAGGTCAACAGCGTAAGTGCTCTTGTGGGGGACAATGGACCTTGCTTCCCAAGGGACACGTTGCGTGAGACCTTGAAGGCGTGTATTGAGGTGATAGTATTAAATGCATAGGATTCAAATATAAGTTATTGGTAGTGTTATGATATCTCAATACAATAATCGTATTTTCTCATCTAACAATGCTCTTAAAGTTTGTGACCTTTCGTGTATTTATGCGTCCAATCTCATACGTTCTCGATACAGTTCCCATGGTAGTGGAATATTTCCAACTGCTATGATAGCCTTTCAACAAGAAGATTCTCCCACCTTCCAGATTATTGGTACTGTCACTTGCTACTTATCAAAACGATTCCAGGCCTGGCTAGACTGTTCGAAGGTCTCGGCGAACTTTTGGAACGGCTTTTTATGGCTGTGATGTCTCACTGAGAGATTAACATGCTTCATCATGTCAAGACACAAAAATCTACCAAAAGCTTGCAACTCAAGGCTATAGTCAATATTCAGACGGTACCTGAAGTGCAGCTAATTGCTAAACGAACCCTGCATCAATGGTTATTGGTGGCTTACTAAATTTTAAGACTATCAACGACTTTGCCATGGAGCCATACCCTATACTCGTCCCCTCACCAAGCTCAGAGAGGCAGCCTATCCCCATACCCCATGGGAGATTACGATGTGATGGCTCCCAGAACTAAACGTTGCCAAAACGGTAAAGATAGTGCCGCTACGATTCTAGTGCTTTAAGTCGCACTGAAGAAGCGTGGTACAATGACTAGCAGATCGATCAACATTAGACCACGAGCCGCTTAGAGCGCCGCCTAATTTCGAGTCAGTGGGGGAAGAATGATCACCAGGGCTTTTGATAGACAAATCAAGGCCGGTAGTTACATTTGCTGTCGATTTTGGTAACCTTTCGATGTATCCTTACGTGATAGCGGAAGCTTCGTGGTGTAGTGTCAGGATCGGCAGTTTGCCCTGGCATCCGCTGGATACGACCGTTTGACGACAAGTAACTCTCCGTTCATAATGGTAGTCTGAAGTTACAAGGTACAACTGCATGAATATGCCCATCAGTTTGTGGCTGGAGAGGTTTTGTGCTGCTGCATGACAGACTTCTTACTCCGTACTTGGTGTGAGATGGAGTGGCCCATGCGAAAGACAACATGTGGACTTCATGACTCAAGGACCTTCTGGCGAATACTATGGAGTGTCCAGACGAGAGCATGATAAGAAAGTATTCTATAGAGAACTCATAGTGGAAATTTAACGACGTTCGATTGTATTTTGTAGGATGACTGCCGAGTGTTGGCTTCCATTGAACAATAGAGTTTCAATCGGTAATCACATAATACTGAGACCCTTAAATAGACGATGCCATTTCAATACGGGATCACAGCAGGGGAACACCCTGTGGTTGTTGAGTTCATGCAACTATGTATAAGTAAGTGTCTTTGCGGAGTGCTACTGTAAGTTATCAATGGAACGAGAGTCAAATGCCTCGATCAAACACCAAGAATTTAGTTCACGCCAACAATCTTCACCGCTTATTTCTTGCGCCGAACCGGGGTAAAAGCAGTTTTCGTAAAATAAAATAAACGCCAACGGAGGATATCGAGGCTCTCTACGGAGTACGTTGGTTCGTGGATGTTTACTGTGGGCTAGACGCCTTCTGTTATTTTTGTCCAGTGGCTTATTAGACTCCCTGTCGAGCACGTGAAGCGCTAGACAAGGGGCAACACACGACCCCTGGGCCGTGAGGCGGTAGAGCTGAGGCAGTAACCGGGGAACCATCAAGGTTACCTTGATATTACACAAGAGAATTGTTTTAACAATTGCAGCACGAGTGAGCCTGTAAGTTTGAGCACTATTATCTTTAAAAGAAGAAAAGAAAGAAACAAGTAAAGAAATAAAGCTAAAGAGTTTTACCGGCTGACAAGCGGCTATTTGCATATGCATAGAATCATAGAATGTTTCGATAGCCGCCACCACGATTTAACGGTGACACAATTACGCGCTGTGGTGGAACAATGCTTTTTGAAAGAACGCGACCAAGGACAGATGATCCCTGAACTTCTAGATATGTTTATTAACCCTGTTTTAGCCTTGTTCATGCTTTGTCCAACTGTTACCTGAGGCATTGACCACAGATTGGTCGATGATAGATCGCTCTCGTTTTTTTTTAGTCGATACTTAATGGGCAAGCAGGTGAGATGATGTTTATAAGATGGAGAATAGGGGACTTGAGCCTGAAGAAATATCGTCAGTGGAAGCTGTACTCCGCACTACTCCGAGGCAAAGGATTGTCCATTTCAAGCGATCGACAGTTGATATCTGGAAGGTAGTATCACAAACATCCACTACAATAGTTTGGATGGTCTGAATTGGTCTGAACATGCCGCTCTGTGCGCGGCGCAATCAATCGATCTGGCCCATCACCTTCATACCCCTGAACGTTTTTGGTCATGGTAGCGCCTAGGTTCTGGCGCTAGCGCAGGCACTCTACCATCTCGGGCTTTGTCACCACCTTCACCACAAATAACCCCTGGTCATTTAATTGCAATTGGTTGACTAGCCCGCTCATATTCTTCAGGCACAGATTGTGCTTCTTTGAGCAACGGTCTTTGACTGGTCATGCCTTTTATTGATCGCGATCCAATGTGAACAAAGACATCAGAGGGCCTGGGTCGGCTCTGTTTTCAAGCCTCGCCATTTCTCTTGTCCCTCTTCCGAGATCCAATTCGCCCCTCGCATGAGGGATCAGCAAACCAACCAGTTCAATACCTTTTGGCCAAACACAAAGCCTTGTGGGGAGTTCACGCTTGCGGGTCAGGGGTTAGCTCCCTTTAGGCTGGTGAGAGGCCAAGCTAATAGAGCTGTAATTATCGGACCCCTGACCTTACCTTACCTTAGCTTAGCCTATTGTGCATGGTCCCCAGCCATCGTCGCAATTCTCCTCTCTTTAGTTGCTGGGCTTGTTTTCCATCCATTCTTGCTCCCTTCGCTTCAACCCAGGGGCCAAATTTCACTTCTTCCTCCCTCACACGTTGGTGATTGAGGCCTTATTCCGGTGATCAGACATTAGTATTGCCAATACTACTGTACTATACCACCTGAACCTCACTATCGCTTGCTGGTGGCCCCTGGGTCAGCCCGTCGATAGGTCGTCGCCTCACTCGTCACACACCCCCACTCCCATCTTCTCCTTCACACCTCCTATCGCGCACACACACCAGCTTCACTCTCTTACCGCCGCGGTTCTACTACCCAGGACCTCACGAACCGTATAGAACGGTACCTTTGGGTGGCTCATAGCGAGGACCGGTATATCTTCCAAATATGGAACCCGCCCTGGCCTCTGCTCCGGGGTCTGGAGTAACGGAGCCTTCTGCGACTTCTGATACTCGTGCTGATACCAAAACACCTCCTGTCGACGTCCCATCTGCAACATCTGCTACAATCTCTTTTGTCCCTGCCGATAACTCTATTCCATTATCCTCACCATCAGCCCACCCGCTTCAAATCGAAAAAGAACCGCATCCACCTTCTCCGAAATCCTCTCCCGCACACGCTCGATCTCAGACGGTAGACGTCCTACCCGGCTCGTCCTCGGTCTCCGGCTCTATTGCGTCGCCTGCTAGTTCCGTCCAGTCTCCCATCGGAGGTCCAATTAAGCGCAAACCTCTGTCATCATCGGCATCAGCATTGGCATTGCGATACTCTGCGTCGGGATCTCCCTTGCCGTCACCTCTAGATCTTGGAAAGCCGAGCCAGAGATTCGCGAGACCTTGTTCAGTTGACAGCCCGACCCTCTACGAATTCTCTCCTGCGCAACGCGCCGCACCACCAGCTGCCCCGTGAGTACTCTTTCCAGCTCAATTCTTTGTCCCTTTGTCTCCGTGTCTCACACATCCAACTGGACAAACGCCTCACTTCCCATACAGAATCTGTGGCTAACTCGAATTCCTCTGGTAGAGCTCCCGACGCCAACCTGGCGTCCCTTGCCGCGACAACCCCTGGATCACAAAACATTCCAGGACACAGCCCTACCATCTCAAGTTCAGACTTCTCTGACGTCCTGGATGGGTATGATGATTTGATCTCAGATTCAAAATCAGATTCTGCACCAGACATTACCACTGAGACCATCCTTGATGGGAGTGATAGCGACGACGACAAGGACCAGAAGATCTATTCAACCGACAAAGAGACTGCCATTGTTCCTAAAACCGCCCAGCCAGCCGACCGCTCTGAAACAGAGGTTCAAGGAACTCCATTACCTGCATCTGACGATACTATATCAGACCATACTCTCGCTCCCGCCCCCATGTTTGTTCCAAAGCCAACACCACCACATCTCAAACTTGACAAGGTCACAATTGACGTTGCCAACTACGACACATCACCGGATGAACCGAATTCCCCAACAGGCCAAGGGACACCACAGCTAAACAAGCCATTACCCAAATCGCCGAGCCAGAGTTCACCATTTGCTTCTCTGTTCCACTGGGCAGCACCATCGCCATCTCCCTCTGCGACGGAGTTTTCGTCCATATCATCGCCAATCTCCCCCTCGAAACGCGGCGTGGCCAATGACACCCCCTACTCTACGGTTAGCAACCCTTACTATATTCACGAGGATTCTTCAAGCGTGACGGATATCTCGAGCTCTCGTAACTCATACTCATCGGTTTTACAGTCCCCTACTTACGCGCAAATCGACGAAATGGAAGATGAATTGAAGGCCATCAGCGCCGAGCTGGCAAGCTCAATCCGGCGCGAGATGGATCTGGAAGACCTAGTAGATCGACTCCAGGAACAAGTCAACAACCCTCAAGCTCCCGGTAAGAGGTCAAGCGATTATTACTCCGACTCGGGTTATAGTTCGGCAAAGATGAGTGAAGCCGAACCGAGTCGAGAGGAACTTGAGAAGATTCAAAGGAGGGCCGAACAAGAGAAGGCTTCCATAAGATTGGAGCTCACAAATAAGCTCCAAGACGAAAGGGGCAAACGAAAAGCGCTCGACCACCAGATTAAAGAGCTTGCAGAAAAGGCATCGCAAATCGACCAGGCGCAATTAAACAACCAGGATGCCAGTGGTCGACTTAAGGATCTTGAATCTACTTGCGGCGATCTCAGGAGGCGACTATCTGAGGAGCGTGTTGTTAAGAACAACTTTGAGGACCTGATCAACGCCATCAGGGGAGAGCTCCACGAGGCGACCAGTGAGCGAGATAACCTTCGAGACGAAGTTGTTCCTCAACTCAGGGCGCGTGTCGAGGGCCTCGAGATAGAAGCTGCTGAATACTCGAACTTGACTTATGAGTCTTCCAAAATGCAGCAAGAGCTTCATATGCTCAGGAAAGAATACGACAACTTGCGCGGCTCATCGAGGTCCGGGTCCCCGACGCCTTCAATGAACCGCATGTCTCGCGCTATGTCCGGCGGTTTCGGTGGCGGCCTGGCCCGATCAAACTCGGTTGCGACAGGCTCGTTTCGTGGCCAACGACCCTCTGGTCTATCACGGTCCAACAGTGTTAAGAACGTCCAGAACGAGTCTAGGGAGGCACTCTCTGAGCGTCTGAAAGACGTCGAGGCCCAGAGAGACGCCCTCCATAAGGCGCTGAAAAATCTACTTGACCGCCAAGAGTTTCAGAACCGTGAGAACGAAAAGAAGATCAGGATGTTACAGAACGAACGAGAAAGGCTTCTGTCAGCATCTCCCAGGAAGGCTGGATTTGAAAGAGAAATCTCAAACTTGCGCATAGAGATCAATGTTCTTCGTCGCCGAGCTGAAGATGCGCTTGAGCAGAAGTGGCAGGTTGAAAGCGGCCTGGGCGGACTGAAGATGGATTTGGACAAGGCTGAAGAGGAGATTTCTTTGCTTCGCAACCTGCTCCAGGAAAAAGACATCCTTATTCCCGAATCGTTCGCACGCTCAAGTGGCTCTAGCAACGCAAGCAGCTCTTTTGGTAACCTGAGTGCGCCGGTCACATCTGAGTCGCTTGCCAAGGCTTACAATGAGCTCAAGGCTGCTTATGCTGAATCACTCGAGAGAATCAAGCAGCTCGAGCATGGGACAGTTGGTGATGAGAAGACTCAGCTTGCTGTCGAGCGATTAGAGCGCACTCTGTCCATTGCAGTATCTGAACGCGATGCCGCCCAACACGAAGTTGAAAACCTAAAAAATCAGTATGATACAATGAGCGAATATGAGGTCAAGACAATCGAAAGTGAGCGCGCTCTGGCTGACGAGCTTAACGACTCTGCTCGTCGGGTTGGAGAGCTTGCAAACCAGGTTCAACAACAACTCGCTGCAAATGCTCAGCTCCGAGAGCGTCTGTCTAACGCTGTCGTGCGAGGCGACAACGATCGCAAGGCTAACTCGGATCGTATCGCTGACCTGCAAGTCCGCCTCAAGTCTATGGAAGAGCAACTGATCGCTGCTCAGTCAGCATCTGAAGATCGTGTCAACCGTCACGAGGAGGAGATTGCTGCGATCCGCGAGGCGCATAATGCCCAGCTCCAGCGCATGAGCAACAACACCGGACTCAGCGGCCCCCGCTCGCCTAACTTCCAGGCTAACCGCAAGCCTTCGCTCCTCAGCCCCATATCACCACGATTTCCTGGCGCTCTACGATCCCCTCGTCTGCCCGAGAAGTCTTTTGAGGACGCCGCTCAGATGGAGGTGCTTCGCAACCGCATTGCTGAGTTGGAGAAGGCACTCGAGGACGCTGAGCAGGAGATGCAGGACGTCGTGGCTAGGATGAGCACTGCGCAGATCGAGGTGCTCAACCTCCAAGATGAACGAGAGGTCGCTGTCCGCGAGACCCGACGCCTGCAGAAGCTTCTAGAGCAGGAGCAGATGAAATCCTTTGAGGATAGATTCAAGACGCTAAGTGGCAGCGCCTGAAAGAGAGGGAAAGTGAATAATTAAGACCACATGGGTTGGAGTATCATGATGGGAGCACCTTTCACGGCTGGTGCCCATGTTGCATTTAGCGAGGCGGAGTTATCTGATTTCACCATCATCATTATTTGTTAATGATTCTCAGCGACCAGGAAACGAAGACTTGGATACGCATTCTACACGGACTTTAATAGTCTTGGAGTACTCTATTGGGTACCTATCGTCGCGCTCACATTACGCGTGCATTGGAAAAGGAGCACTGGGGAAGCATTTGTGTGGAATTGGTACTTGTTTTGCATCGCACACAGGCCGCAAAAGGACGTGTGTATTCTTGAGTATGTATAATGTTTGTATTCTCGTTTGACTATGAGTTTGTCGGGGGTGTTTGCACCTGTTGGATTGTAAGATATTGACCAGCCGACCAAGTTAAATGCTGTATATCGATCGAGTTTAATTATAATTTATATTCGAGTACATCAAATCTTTGACGGGTGATTGTCTTGCTTTGATGCATCCTGTTCAACAGTTCTAGTTCTCCGTGTAATTTCAGTGTAGAAAACGTCACGCTCTCAAGTTCTGGTGTTTGCTCCTCCATATTGAATTCTGTGGCAGGGACGATTTCTGCAATGGAAGCTAGAGGTACCTTAGGTTGTCTCTCAACGTGATTGGAAGTCGCCCTTTGCCATCGTGGTCGCGATTGCTGTTGAGCCCATTCACAAACGGACTCGGAAGCTGCCTGCCACACACATTACTAAACTACCTACCTAATCATTACTTTTGTGCGCTGCAGGATATAACGATTTCCAAAAAGACTCGCCTCTTTAAAATTGTTGTATTATGTATATCGAAGCCCGTCAGGCCAAAGCATTTTCATTATCCTTTGACCCTGATCCCCGGTCATAAATACTGTCCGCAAGCTTGGCTGAACGCAATGATTTCGTTCAAATACCACGCCCTTTACTGGGTCTTGTCACTCTTGACAGTTCCTCTTACCAGCATCCGGAAGCGCCTCTTCGGCCATGAACTCTTTATGGGCCTTATTGACGAGGTCGAATTCGCGACTGTGTGCCTTTCCATTTATATTGTTGCACGCCCTGTGTTAGACGGACTTCAAAACTTTCATCGAGAAGCAGAAGTTGGCGTGACCAAATGCAGTGGTCTTATCATGGTGGCTGATCTTGAAAAGCCCGTCGAGGAGAATATCATCACGAAAGAACCTGAATCCAGAAACGGCAGTGCGAAAGGAACAAAGCCCAACAAGAGGCGGAAGAAACCCGCCAAAGGTGCGAAAGGTGCCAAAGCTGTCAATGGCAAGCCTCGAGCAGTTCATTTTCAGAAGGAGTCAGCCCAAAATGGGGATGCGAAGCTGTCGAACGGGAATGGAGCTCTTCAGAATATAGCGGCGATACAACGACTCCGGAAGAAATCCACTGGTCGACACACTGCCACCAAGCAGTCATTCTTCAACTTGGCTTGGAAGTACCTTGACGCTCTGTATTTCATGTCTCTAGGGATTTTGTTTACTCATACAGCGCCCCTCATTGGGTTTGGCGACTTTGTTGAAAATGATCACCTTCAGTCAGTTGGTCGGGTGCTCGTGAGCTTTCTAGTGATGGGCACTCTGGAACCAATCAGACAGAATGTAAGTAGTCGTGATGTCGCTCAGCATCCCTTTTTTGCTAATGAGTTGCTTCTAGCGCTGGGACGTCGAAGTGTCTGGCCTGGGGATGTTCTCCTACTGTTGTGTATTATGCAGCGAAGGACCTGGGCCTTGGACGTCGACATCGATGGGACTTTGCGGCTTATTGGTCATGGGAATTCTTGTGGAGTGCTCCCTTTATGCAAAGCTGCGGTATTGGCCTTGGTGGCCTGGTATCTGGTTTGCTGATAGCCTCAGTGGTCTCGATATCTTCATTCGTGTTTGGTTACTGGTGCCACTCATTGATGTTGCTGAAACTGTAGGTTTCTGAGAAGTTCTCAGAGTAGAATAAACTAATGTAGAATTAGGTACTGTACGTTATTGCTTCCAGAGTCCGCACAGGATGGTACAAAAAGAGACTTGAGCTTATGGAAAGACCTCTTTAGTACACGAGGGTTGCGCATAAGATCTTTGTCATGGTAGTTGCCTGGCTTCTTTTTACCGTAATTCGGACGGTTCCTTGGCAGCCATTGCTTTTGAAGCAGAATAATGGAATTACCTTCATTGACACGGCGACACCTACCCAGTCGATGCAGACAGGGGATGGTCCTGCTTGGGAGGATGCTAAGAGCCTCCTAAGAAACCGCGATGTGTGCTGGTGATGGCTGAACCAGCAAGTAGAAACGTTGATAGCGATCATAAATACGAGTAATCAGGAAGTGTGCGTTACAAATACCTAGCTAGTCTGTATACAGCGTATGAAGCTCTATTCTGCGCAGTTTAAGCAGAATAGGAACTGATAGGTTCCTGCTCCAATGCCCGAATGTCCGTGATTAGGCATGCTTGCCGTGCAAACGCACTGACTGAAACAAAACGCCGCGTCCGGAGGATTATTGGCAGAGGCAGGCCATTCAACTTGAGGCTTAAGAGAAACGCCATTGCTGTTGTAATATGTTTCGACAGCCTGGGGAAAGGCAGAAGTTCTCAGACAACTTCGATGTCAGAATGACAACAAGACAAACCAAAAAAAAACAAAAAAAAAACACATTAAGTCTAGAATGTCCTAGGAATACCTTGGTGGACTCTTTGAGTAGCTGTTTCTTAGCCTTTTGATCCGGAGCCTCAATAATTGTGACGCACGAAGCCTGCATAATAACTATGCATATGCATGTTGCCTTGCTACGATTGAGGTTCAAACAGTTCTTTGCATGTGAACAGGGGCAAATAGAGAGTTTGACAGCATGGTTTATTATGGCCTATGATAAGATCCAACCGCATCGATTTTAGATTTTACTAATATTATTCTCATTATCAATATCCTGATGAGTTTCATCTCACCTAGAACCTCTAAGTGCCGCTGACTCTTGACATATCAATATCATCTTCTGAGGGGCAGTGCACCGTCAGATATCATAATTAGTATATCGACAATCCCATTCATGTTCCTATGCTTTATCTCGTTTTAATAAAGCCCGAGGAGATGCTTATGAGGATTGACACTTGGCTGAGGCGGCTTGTGACTAACAGACTGAACTAAAAGACGAAGGATGATGATGAAACGAGACATATCAAATATCACATCACAATAAGAAACGTGAACATCATGATTCAAGCCACCTTCCAAAGAATGCCGACAGACTCGAGATATGACATGTGTACTCTTGAGCTTTGACGTCTGTGTTCACTCAACGGAGGTCTATTGAAGCAGGGAGTTCAAGATGAGACCCCCACACCTTGGCTGGACCAATCAAGGTGAAAGTGCTTATCAGAGACCATGGGTGAGCTTCAGCTCAGTGGCTAAGAGGAAGTTTCGTCATGTGTGACGGGTTGACTCAAGCTGACATTTCTTTGCTTTTTGTTTCAAAGGAGACGAAGGCCGAGTCCTGCCGTTTATAATAAACCAGGTGAGTGGATAGTGGTGAGGAGATAACACCGAGTGTATCCGTAGAGTTATTCATAACTTCCTTGTAGAGCATCAATCTGCATCTCCGGAGGGAACCAGAGGCAAATAGATCAACATTACCTGTAGGCAGTCAGGGGCAGGCTGGGGTCTGGGGATGTCTTATCAGAAGGAAGACCTGGGGTTTTATAGCGAGTGATATAGGCATTCTTTACCATTTGTCGTGCGTTTTACATGAGTTTTTGGCAAAGTGCAGCATGATACTGCAGCGGCGAGAGAAGTCTGGTGCCACCGCAATAGAGGAGTGATATTTGTTCCTGCATATTGAAGCCTTGTCAGGGCTAGAACTGGATAAGTTTGCGATGAATTCCTTGCAAGGCGGCATGGCGTGGCCGAAGAGGATTAGAAGGGCTATACTCCGTAGAAGGGGACTGAGTATCAGGGGGAACTCTAAGTGAACTCATGAATTGAGTTGCAGTGAAACTTGGAAAGTGCGCCCGTAGTAATACTTGATGCTTTTGTCTGCGGGCAATTCATTTGGATGCTTTCAGAACGCAATTGAGATGGAAGCTGGCGATGAAGATAGATAGTGTGAGAGTGAGAAGTGAGTGGCGAGTCTTAACTAAGGATAACTCTTCCACAAGACAAGCGCCCGCTGTACTGGATCGCCTGGTCTGGGGTGACCCCCACTGTAGAGAAGTTGACAGAATAATTCAGTCTTGAGTCAGCCTGGTAGAAATAGGTGACTACTCAATTTATTTTGTCGACTGTCACTGTAGCTCAGAGTCGAATTGCCTCGCCCCGAAAAAACGTCACGGTGGTACCGTTAGTCTCGAGACCCTTTTCGCGTCGTCGTCGTCTCCTCCATATTTTCCCTCTTGACCAAAAGCCCACGGATTCAGCCCAGATACTCTAACAGTCTAACTCGGTATATTACGTTGTCCCAGGGGTTGCACAGCCAAGTTCACGTCCAGGGATCTCTTATCTCTGTTCCGCCTGAACCGGAATCGCGCCCTTTTTCTCTCACATTCTCAATCTCAGCCGTGCACACTCTCAACACCAATTGCACCCCCTGCCTAGATCTCTTATCTTTTGAGTCTCTTCCTCCCTTCTTCCTACTTTACTGTTGGCCCAGAATGTCACTATCACTTCCGCTGTCACGCAGTGCAACCTTCTTGACCTTGTCACATCATCCCTCTTTATCGACGTTGGCATTTCTATTTCTATATCACTCCTCCCAAGTCAGAACCGGCGTCATGGCTATGGGAGGCGATGGTGATGCTCGAGGAGCAACGCAGCTCAAGTATAACGGTACAGGCGCAACAGGTGCTAATCCGCTCGATATGGACGTCAATATCTGGTACGAGGTGAGTTGTCTATCTCCGTCTCTCATTCTCTCCTCCTTGGACCTCGCTCTGTTCACTTTCTATTTTTCTTGATCTCTCAGTCTTCTCATCTTTCTCTCACTCAGAAAAAAGAGTCTGAGAAAGTCGTTTGAGACAGGCAGTGGGTCGCGTTGAATAGTGGCCCCTCCAATATCTTGAACGCCCGCAAGCTGACATTTTGCGCCCGCAGCCTGGTGATATTGCCTGGATGCTCTCGGCCACGGCTCTGGTTTTGTTAATGGTGCCTGGCGTTGGGTAAGTCTCTCTTTGGCGCTGTTCGTTTGGATTAGTGATCTCATTTGCTGACGTTTGTGTCCAAAGCTTCTTCTATTCAGGCCTCGCCCGTCGGAAATCGGCCCTGTCGCTTATATGGCTCTCAGTAATGAGCGCTGCAGTGACAACTTTCCAATGGTTCTTCTGGGGCTTCTCTCTCACCTTCTCGCATACGGCCGGCCCGTTTATCGGTGACCTTGCCAACTTTGGCTTCCGCGATGTCCTGGCCCGGCCCTCGGTTGGTTCCGCACATCTTCCCGACATGCTCTTCGCCGTTTACCAGGGCATGTTCTCCGCCCTAACCGTCTCTCTCGCTACTGGTGCCGTCGCCGAGCGTGGCCGCATGCTCCCCTGTATTATCTTCACCTTCGTGTGGGCCACCATCGTGTATGACCCTATTGCCTGCTGGACCTGGAACCCCAGTGGCTGGTCTAACAAGATGGGCGGCCTCGATTTTGCTGGAGGTACCCCGGTGCACATCGCTTCTGGAAGCGCTGCTCTGGCTTATTCCATGATGCTGGGCAAGCGTAGTGGCCATGGAACGCATGAGCTCAACTACCGCCCTCACAATGCTACTCATATCGTGACCGGAACGGTCTTCCTTTGGGTTGGATGGTTTGGCTTCAACGCCGGCTCTGCCCTCTCTGCTAACCTTCGCGGCGTAATGGCCGCCGTTGTAACTAACCTTGCTGCTTGTGTCGGTGGCATCACCTGGTGTCTATTGGACTATCGTCTGGAGAGGAAGTTCTCCACTGTCGGCTTTTGCTCTGGTGTTGTTGCCGGTCTCGTCTGTATCACTCCTGGCTCTGGTGAGCAGACCCTAATCTTTCAAAACTGACGTGTACTAACGTCGGTCTAGGTTATGTCCCCCCATGGGCTGCTGTCATCTTTGGAGCAGTCGGCGCTGCTGGCTCTAACTATGCTACCAAGGTGAAGTTCCTCCTTGGAATTGACGACGCACTCGATATCTTCGCCGTCCACGGCATTGGTGGTTTGATCGGCAATATCTGTACCGCCTTCTTCGCCACTCCAAGCATCGCTGCTCTCGACGGCTACTCTAGCATCAAGGGCGGTTGGGTCGAACGTCACTGGGCGCAGATGGGTTACCAGCTGGCCGATTCTATCTGTGGAGGCCTATACTCGTTCGTCGTCACTTGCATCATCCTGTTCCTCATGAACCTCGTTCCCGGCCTGCGTCTTCGAGTCGATTCAGATGCTGAAGTTCAGGGTATCGACGATGCTGAGATTGGAGAGTTCGCATACGACTACGTTGAGCTTACTCGCGAAGTCGTGAACGATATCGACAACGAGTCCGGAAGCCGATACTCGGCTGATCCCACGGCTTTCCACCATTACGAAAAGAACCACATTCCTATGATTGATGCTCGCATGTTTGGTGGCCAGCCCGCGCATGCCCCTGTGACGTTTCCACAGTGAGCTTGCTTATGACAGGCGGAACGGCTATATGTATTGAGTCAAATTGTACGCATCGGGCGGCGCCATGGGTTTGGAATTGTTGAGTTATAGATACCCCGGTTCTTTGCCTGAACCGATTTTATTGGATGATTTAGATGTATAGTATATGGTTTCATTTTTGTATCAAGTTATCAGCCTGGGTAGATACTTTTCTAGTATAAAAAATAAAAGGCACATTTTTTCCATCCAACGATCCCTTTACTAAGTTACCTATGTAGTCGCCACGATGCACCGTGACAATGGGACTGGACTTTTCATTCACGATTATCCTTGTTAATTAGCGGGTCGGACCGTGATTCAGCACTGAAGCCTGGCGACTTTTAGCGGTTTGTGCATGAGACGGGCCAATCAGTCGAAACAGTTGTCTTTGAACCTGGCCGCCTCTTGAACCTTGAATGCACCATGAACATTGAACATCCCTTCTTGGACTTATAGCAGCAGTCTGAACAGCTAATGCTGTGCACTATAACACATATGCTCACATGACTATCGATATCTTACGGTAGGCATCAGCCAGGAATTTTGGGGTATGGTCGAACTCTGCCTTTAAAGTCGCATTTCATGGGACAAATCTCGCAAGCATAAACAAACTCCGGAACCTCAACATGACCTCCCTACAAGAGAAGATAGCTTTCTTCGATCAGCTAAAGCCGCTCTCTAGCGATGATGAACTTGATACGGACCAACAAGAAGAAAGGATGCGCTCTCGGAGGTTCTTCGCCGTCAAAGCACGTCCCAGACCACTAGCAAAGGAATCTGTCGTGCTTGACCTAACTATCAGTGAAGCTCAAAACTCGAGAGTGACACCTAGAAGGGTCACTTCACCCCCAACACCAGTACCTGCTGATGAAACAAAGATCATCAAAGGCACTCCAATGACTGCAATCGGCCAAAAGACCAGGCTCGGCACGCTCATGAATCAACGCAGCGCCGGGGCCATCTTAGTCGACGATACACCTATCCCTGACTCTACAAGGCAGACACAGAGAACACTCTCTCGCAACGGGTCTACACCTTTGTTCCCGTCGGGTCGAAATCTTGGACCAGCAGTAGGCAACTCACCTTCCCCAAGCTTGGCAATGAAGAAGCGAAAGCGTGAGAGTATGATCAAACTCAAGCCAGAGAGCGAACAGATATTCAAAGGACTTACTTTCCATTACATTCCTGATGACGATGTTGCACCAGCTCGTCGATTACGCATCGCCAAGGCGCGCGAGTTTGGTGCAACATGGGTACGGACTCCACGCATTGCTACTCATATTGTTGTTGAGAAACACATACGGTACAATGATATCGAGAGCGTATTGAAGAATACGAACAGAAACCTCCCACCCAGAGTTGTCAACGAAGAATACCCCATTGACTGCATCCAATTTAAAGCGCTTCTTCAATGCAGCCAAAAGAAGTATCGGCTTATAGGCCAACCGATAGTCCAGGAAGAGGTTATCTCACCATCTGTCCCGTCAAGTTCTGGGGAGCCTAATGAGTCTTTGCAAGTGAAGCCGCATCATAGGAATTCGAAGAAGTGGGATTTTGTTCCTGTCACTGGAACACCTGAAAGGAGTGAAGAGTCTCCTCATCACAGTCAAGTTGCCGAGACTCCTATCCCGACTGATTCTCAGCCAGTTGTGCTTGATCTTCAGGGGACGGCCTCATCTCATTATGCGGCAAGTGAAAGACCTACGATTTCCCGACAAAATTCTACAATATTTGTTCAAGAACCTAGTGGCTCAATGCAGCGCCCAGAAGAGGATCGCCATAAGGACGAGCTATCCGAGTACATCAAGATAATGTCGGAGTATAAGGACCTCCCATTGGATGTGGATGATGATGATGTCCAGACTGTCACGGAAATGGGAGACCTGGAATCCGAAGAACAATCCCTTTCAGGCTCAGAAGATGAACGGGCCAACAAACGAAGGTCACGAAGAAAGATTAGATCTGATCGCAAAGACATAGCTTTCAAAGATCGATTCTCCTGCAACTCCGCCGGAGTCAAAGATGCCAAGGCGGGGAATCCAAATTCGCGCACGATCGAGGCTCTCCAATCCATGGCTGATTACTATACCCGGGTGAACGATCATTGGCGAACAACCGCCTATCGAAAAGTCATCAGCACCCTAAAGCGCCAAGAGACGAAAATCACGACCGCCGAGGAGGCACAAAGACTACCTAGTGTGGGACCACGTCTGGCTCAGAAGATTGAGGAAATCGTCACTACAGATAGGCTTCAGCGACTTGAGTACGCCCAGAAAGAGCCGATGGACGAGGCACTCCAATTGTTTCTTGGAATCTATGGCGTTGGGAACAGCCAGGCCCAGCAATGGTTGGCTCAAGGATTCCGGACATTGGACGACTTGAAAGCGAATGCGAAACTCTCGTCAAATCAGCTCGTGGGCATCGAACACTATGATGATCTCAACACCAGGATTCCGCGTCATGAGATTGAGGCCTTGGGTGCTATTGTGAGAAGAAGTGCTCAGCGTGTCGATCCCCAGGTTGAGTTGATCATTGGAGGGAGTTATCGAAGAGGGGCAGAAACGTCGGGCGACATCGATTTCATCATCACCAAGCCGAAGACCGAGTCATCGGCTGAACTTAGGCCTTTTCTTGATAGTCTTGTCCAACTCCTTGAAGTTGAAGGCTTCCTCGTGGCACGGCTCGCGTCATCACGATCTGCCAGCGACGGAAGTAAATGGCATGGATGCTGTGTGCTCCCTAAGATCAGTGGCTCTAACAAGGAGCATTACCGACCCGTATGGCGCCGCATTGACTTTCTCCTGGTTCCTGAATCAGAGATGGGCGCGGCCCTGATCTATTTCACTGGCAATGACATCTTTAATCGCAGCATGCGACTATTGGCTTCCAAGAAGGGAATGCGACTGAACCAACGGGGCTTATACAAGGATGTGATGCGAGGGCCGCAACGGGTCAAGGTCACGGAGGGAGAGCTAGTTGAGGGACGAGATGAGCGAAAGATCTTTGACATTCTGGGTGTCAAGTGGAGAGAGCCTCATGAGCGGTGGTGTTGAGGGCCCAACCAACGATTAATAGAGGGATTAAACCCAAAAATTTCTTCATCATTCTTCGTTGGATGGACGGCGGTCAATCGGTTTGATGAGATATAACAACGGAGGCGTCACATATAACATCACAGAGCCTCAAGGTGTCATTTTTGGCATACCGAGGTCAAAGTGGAGGATTTTCGGGATGAACCAAGGGTACCTGAATAGCGTGGAGTTAAGGGGTCGAAAATTGGAGATGAGGTCCATACGCATAAGAACATCAATTCTGAAGCACTCCATGAAGGCATGAAAACGAGATATAGACTATATGAACGTGCCTAGACGTCCCATGTGAATCTGACAGATGTGAGATTTCCCCAGATCTTGGCTAATGCAACTGGGACCTCCGTCGAATCGTCATTCACATGTGAAATTCATTAGGTATTCTCCTCCCGTCTCCAAATCTCAGGCCTTTCAGTGGACAGCTCCCGCTGCGTCATAGTCGACTAGGGTACTGTAGTGTATTTCTCCAGTGGGGGGCTATTATTGCCGGTGCCATTCTCCGCAACACAAGCCGAGCGCAAAGCCCAAACATCCGAGGCTCAATAGACAGGTGACATAGCACGTATCCATAATCCGGGGCGCCTTCAAAACCCATGAACCTACCAACTGTATCGATATCTCTGAATCCATCCATGCTCCAATACGACTCTTCTGCACGTGGAATCTGACCTACAAAATCACGCGACAACGTTCGATGTCTTGAGACTAAAGCGCTTTCCGACAAATATCCTTTCTTCGACTCTGCGACCGACCCTCTCGTTACGGTTCTTTTGCCGAGGCTTGGGGACAAGATGGCCATGTCATCTTCGCTGGAAGTGCTAAAGGTACCGCTCTCATCGACCTCCGACACGATGAAGTTTGCGCTGACGGGTTTCGGGTAGAACACGCTGGAGGAGATTGTCAAAGACCCGCGATACCATGATCTCTTGTCCTTAGTCAAGACGGCGCGCAATGGTATCATCTACGGAACCAAGGTGCGGTTTCCGCATGCGCTGGTGTAAGTCATATGTACTCTCTTGGTAGCCTTGATACTGACAGACATAAATAGGATGGTGTTTCTTTTCCGCTCTGGAACGTACGTTCGACCTATCTTGACACCCAACCCGCAACAACGCTGACGTTCAACGACAGATTCCCACAGAAAGTAAACCTAGTCCTTCGAGCGACAAGACATCATGCAACCAACTTGGCGCGATTTGCCCTTATTTATAAGCTGACCATGCTTGCGCTCAAATACTTTGGCGCAGAGCCTGGGAAGGAAGGTGCGTCATCATCACCGAAACTTACCCTCAGCATTTTCCCAGAATTCTAACTATGGATAGGAACATACGACTCCTTCGTTGGCGGTCTTGTTGGCGGATATTTCGTCTTCGGCGGCCGTTCCAAGCGTACGGGAAAGATCTCATCGGTCAACCAGCAGATCGTCATCTACGTCTTTGCCCGAGTGATGCTCGCACTCGCCCGTATCGCTGTGAAGCCAGGCCACGGATTCCCATTCGTGTCGTCCGAACCTCTCCGTGGAGTCATTAATCAATATGCCTGGCCTGCATTCGCGTCGCTCTCGTGGGCTATGGTGATGTTGATCTTCCGATACCACCCTGAGGAGCTGCAGTCGAGCTTGAGAAGCAGTATGATTTACATTTATAAGGACTGCAATGACTTTGACTCGCTCCGGAATTTGCTTTGGCACAACAAATAGACGATGATTCTTCTGTCGGATAGTTAGTTTTGGTTTGGCGTTGGGCGTGAGAGATGCTCGATAATTTTGCATCTCGGGATTCATTGTTTTAGCATTGCAGTCGTCATAGGCCGGAACCTTGGGCCTTTAGGAAGGATGAGTAGACATGGATACATGAAACCAATGTGATAGAGGTGAATCTGTCCTACTTGTAGGTTGGGAATATTTGGATGCAAATATTGAATGCCATACCATAGATTCTGTATCGCTATAAAGAAGTATAGCCAAAGCTTAGATTCGTGCTAAAACTTTTGATGGTTTGATGAACAATAAAACTGCGATTGATTCGGCCATTAGGAAAGGAAGATTCATAGTCATTTTGAAGCCAAGGTAGCATAACCCAGTGGTCGTCGTGAGTAGCTCTGATTAGCAAGTCTTGTAAGCTTACATATGAGTTAAGCGTCTGTGAATGGCAACTTTTGCGTCAAGATAGGCAGTATGAAAACTCTCCAGCTTTAATAGCTACCTCAACCACATCGCGCTAATCCGGCAACCTACCCCGCTAGAGCTGACCCCTGCTTGCCCCTCCACACTGACGCCTTTAGTGAGGCTCAACTTTACCCGCAGGCACCTATACCTCCACTCAGTCCATCATCTTTGCATCTAACAGATTCCTGCCAACCGACGACCATGGCACCAAATCCCAAAGTCGCGGAGGCGATCTCCAACGCTGAGTCTTATTCTGGAGAGAAGGGACCTCTCTACGAGCAACTTCTCTCCGAAATTAAGAACATTTCATCCCCGTCCACCGCTGCCAACGACCTAAATGCTATCATCGACTCCTTCTTTGACCAGGCGCTCGGCGTCGTGGCTACGCGAACCGTCCTCGCATCTTTTATTGCGACACTCCGAGAACTAAAGAACGAGGATATGTGGATCGAGGTTGGGAATCGAGCGCTAAACACCATCGCGGCCCAGCCATCATCGTCTTCCTTCGTTGATGCCGTCGCTACTATCCGTGAGCTCATTGCAACCGCCCACGAAAGCAACGGTGACTTCCTCGATGCTGCAAAGACTCTGGCCGATATTCCCCTCGATATTTCTCAGCGCAAGATCACCGATGAAGAGAAAGCTCGCACATGGATTCGCATCGTTCGGAACTACCTCGAAGTCGACGACTCCACCGCCGCCGAGATGTACATCAACAAGCTCAAGAACATCATGCATACCGTATCTGATCAAGAACTAAACTTGCACTTCAAGCTCTCACAAGCCCGTATTCTGGACGCCCAGCGCGACTTTTTATCCGCATCTCAACGATATCACGAGATCAGCTTCTCGCCTGCGATCGACGAAGAGGAACGCTTGCATACGCTCAGTATGGCGGTGAAATGTGCTGTTCTAGCACCCGCTGGTCCCATGAGAAACCGAACATTGAGCCGCCTCTACAAAGATGAGCGTTCATCACAACTTGAAGAATTTGGCATCCTGGAAAAGATGTTCCTTGACCGGCTATTGTCACCCGATGAAGTTGACAAGTTTGCAGAGGGGCTCCAGCCACACCAGCTGGCAACTACATCAGATGGCTCCACGGTACTTGCCAAGGCTGTCGTCGAGCACAATCTTCTTGGTGCATCCAGGCTTTACAGCAATATTAGATTCGAGGCCCTGGGAACACTATTAGGCCTGGATGCTGACAAGGCTGAAGAGACCACTGCACGTATGATTGAGCAGGGCCGTTTAGTCGGACGTATGGATCAGATTGATGGCATTGTGTACTTTGAGGGTGGCGAGGCATCTGGAGAGAAGGGGAGTGGGCGAGCAGAAATTATTGTTGGTAAGGAAATGCGAAATTGGGATGCCAACGTTGAGAGTTTGGCTGAGGAGGTTGAGAATGTCACCAATGCGCTGCAGAAGGAGTTTCCCGTAAGTGCTCAAGTTATGGCCCATGACTTTGTTTGATCTCGTACTGACTCTATTTAATAGGAGTTTGTTGCCGCAACCCTTGTTGTATGAAAAAGGGACGGATTAGAACCTCGTGGTGGATATGGCGTTTAGGGATTGGGATGATCAAGGGCTGTTTATGTCAATGCATAGCATATGAATCCCTTTGGTTCTAGACTAGCAATTTTAACAAGCCGAAAGCTTTAGTCCAAGTCTTTCTTTCGAACCACCACGTATCCTTCATTGATATTCCGAGGGTTGCCATCCTCTTCGTCGAACTGGACTTCATCCTCCAGTGCCAAGACTTCTGAGGTTTTGGAGTTGGTGGGCTCTTCAAATGTGCCTTCGCTCCAGAGGATGTCTATGAGGGCGTCTGCGATGTGATTGCCCATCCAGTCGTAGCCCTCGTCTCGAAGATGGAGACCGTCATCCCAGTACCTTTCGCGATCCCGTTCTGAGAGCGAATGGTATGGGATCTTGGAATGAAGGTCAAAGGCGTAACTGACAAAAGTCAACATCAGCTTACAGCAAAGACAGTCATTTGATAGTTGAAAAATCATGTAAAAACTTTTGCAAAGTCCTTAAACTTACTATCCCGTGTCTTTGTTCTCAAGGATGCTCTGGTTGAGCTCGTTTCTTGCCGACGTGCCTCTCTTGCCTTTTGACTGGCACTCAGGGACTGTCAGAGCGAGGACCTTGTATTCTCTGCTCAGAGGGACATCGTACAAGTCCTTCAGGGCGGAAAAGATGTTTTCTGGCGGGACACCATACGCTATGTCGCTACAGGCGCATATCAGCATATTTGTATCTGGCCGAAGGGGTTTGTATAACTCACTTCGTACCACCAAGGATAATTGTCCAGTCGTAATAATTTTCATCCCCTAACCCTCTTTGTTAGCCGGTCAAACGGCACAGAAGACTTGAACGAACACCACATAATGAGAGTCACATACAAGCGGCATCCATTCTATCTTTGAAGCGCTTGAAAGAAGCAACATCGCCTGGCACGGCATTCAGCACGATCTCAAAGTCCACTTCGGGGAACGTCCCGGTGAGCCGGTCTTCCAGCTTGAGAGCGTATGGATGTGATTCCAAGCCATAGCTGAAATATCCCGAGGTTAGCGAGTCTCCAAAGCATAGTATACGAAGCGTCTTGCGAGGCATGGGGACGATGTCTTTTGTTTCAGGTCGTGTAAGCGGTGGGTGAGTAATAGCGAGGCGGGGTGGCGTGAAAGGTGATTGCGTAGGTAGGTCGGTTGGTATAAGGCTGCAACAATGGAGGCTCTACGAAAGGTTCCCGCGCGCGTGCATTCTACATGTTTGCAAACTCGTGGGTGGCTTATTTAATCCCCATTACAGTGTACCTGAATAGCTCCTTGTTTATTTGGGTTTTGGAATTGTTGTTGAGATTTACTAAATACTTGATTTTACTTTATAGCTTACCTATTATTATATAATATAAAAAAACAAAAAGCTAAGAAATACTATATTTTAAAAAGTAATGAAACACTACTTAAATATTATATAAATAAAATAGAGACTGAAATAGTGAATATTTTATAATATAAATGTTGAGTCTTCAAGCAATATAGCATCGGTGAGATGGCCGAGTTGGTTATGGCGCCAGGTTAAGGTCAACCTTAACACCAATTTCCTGGTGGAGCAATCCTCCTGGGTTCGAGTCCCAGTCTCATCAAATCTTCTTTTTAATCTATGTTCATCAAGTGAGCCAAGTTCTTTTTTGCTACTCGTGCGATGACGGAGCTCTCCCACGACATCATCGTAGAAAAGTTTAAGCTCTAATCTTTCCAGGTTCCCTAGGCCTAAACTCAATTTGTAACGAGCTATTCCCATTCACTGATAAAAGAGCTCGCATCCCTCCAAATAATTACAGTACGAACAAAATTCGTCATCCGCATTCGTTCGTCGTATCTCAAGCTTTGACCAAGTATTTAAGGCTGATTCCCCTGCAAAATATTTATAATTGCAGCAATTCAGAGCAATACACTCCACGTTTGTTGCTGTTTTTTTCTGCGACTGCCCCGCCCCCTCCATTGCTCTTCCGCAATCGCTACTACCCCGCCAAACTTTTTTTCCTTTTGGCCTTTCCTTACTCGCCCGAGAGCCCAATCCAAACCTGAATGAGACGCCCTCTTCCCACCTACATCTTTTCTTATTTTTCTTCTTCGTCGTCCCCTTTTGTCTTTCGTCTTTCTCCCGTTTTCTCTCCCAAAAAGTCCTCTTTTCTAGCTTCCAAGATGTCCTCCCAGCAGAAGATCGCCATCGTCTCAGTCTACGACAAGACCGGTCTTCTGGACCTGGCTAAGGGCCTTGTCCAGCAGAATGTTCGAATTCTCGCATCTGGAGGCACCTCCAAGATGATCCGAGAGTCGGGATTCCCTGTTGAGTGAGTCAATACAAGCGCTCAATTGCTTGCTACTAGAGCTAAACGACTTCCGCAGGGACGTCTCTGCCATCACCAAGGCCCCCGAGATGCTTGCTGGTCGTGTCAAGACGCTTCACCCTGCCGTCCATGCAGGTATCCTGGCCCGTGATCTCGCCTCTGACGAGAAGGACCTCGCCGAGCAGAACATCAACAAGGTCGATTATGTCATCTGCAACCTCTACCCCTTCAAGGATACCGTCGCCAAGATCAACGTCAGCATCCCCGAGGCCGTTGAGGAGATTGACATCGGTGGTGTTACTCTTATCCGTGCTGCCGCCAAGAACCACAAGCGCGTCACTATCCTCAGCGACCCTAACGACTACGCTGGCTTCCTCAACGAGCTCGAGAAGGGCGAGATCACTGAGGCCAGCCGTAACCGCTATGCCCTCAAGGCTTTCGAGCATACTGCCGACTACGATGCTGCTATCTCCCAGTTTTTCCGCAAGGAGTACGCCGGCAACGGCGAACAATACACTGCCCTTCGATATGGCGCCAACCCTCACCAGAAGCCTGCCGCCGCCTATGTTTCCGAGGGCAACCTGCCCTTCAAGGTTCTGTGCGGCTCCCCCGGCTACATCAACCTCCTCGACTCCCTTAACGCCTGGCCTCTGGTCAAGGAGCTCAAGAAGGCTCTTGGCAAGCCTGCTGCTGCCAGCTTCAAGCACGTCTCTCCCGCTGGTGCTGCCATTGGCCTGCCCCTTACCGAGGACGAGAAGAAGGTCTACTTTGTCCATGACATCGAGGGTATTGATGATTCTAGCCTCGCCCAGGCCTATGCTCGTGCTCGAGGAGCCGATCGCATGAGCAGCTTTGGCGACATGATCGCTCTCAGCGATGTTGTTGATGTCCCTACTGCCCGCATCATCTCCAAGGAGGTCTCCGATGGTGTTATTGCTCCTGGCTACGAGGATTCCGCTCTCGAGATCCTCAAGAAGAAGAAGGGTGGGCGATACCTTGTTCTTCAAATTGACCCCGAATACAACCCTCCTGCTACCGAAACCCGCACCGTCTACGGTATTAACCTCCAGCAGCACCGCAACGATGTCGAGATTACCCCCAAGCACTTCAGCACAATCATCACCCCGAAGGACACTGCTTCTCTCCCAGAGAGCGCCGCTCGCGATCTGACCATTGCCACCATTACTCTTAAGTACACTCAAAGCAACTCCGTGTGCTACGCATACAATGGCCAGGTTGTTGGTCTCGGTGCTGGCCAGCAGTCCCGAATTCATTGCACTCGACTCGCCGGTGACAAGGCCGACAACTGGTGGATGCGATTCCATGAGCGTGTTCTCGGCATCAAGTGGAAGAAGGGTACCAAGCGACCTGACAAGAGCAATGCCATTGACCTGCTCGTCAGTGGCCAGCTCCCCAAGGACGGTCCTGAGCGCGAAGCGTTTGAGGGTGTCTTCGAGGAGGTCCCAGCTGCCTTCACCCCTGAGGAGCGTGAGGCTTGGATGAAGCAGCTCAAGGATGTTTGTGTTTCCAGCGACGCCTTCGTAAGTAGTATATCCATCTGCTGATTGAATTTTACTAACGTACATGATAGTTCCCCTTCATTGACAACGTCTTCCGCGTTGCTCAGTCAGGGGCCAAGTATGTTGCCGCTCCTGGTGGTAGCCAAAACGATGCCGCCGTATTTGATACCGCTGAGAAGCTGGGCATTACCTTTGTTGAGCAGAACATTCGTCTGTTCCACCACTAAGTGATACCTCATCGAAAGTTTTTTTCTGCAATTTGATATGGAATTGGAATTGGAAAAGTAAAAAGGGCCTGGAAGTTTTGGCCTGGAAAAGAAGGATTCCCAGAGATTGTGATCTGTACGATTGCGATATTGTATACATGATAGACTTAACGCCGCGCCCAGACGCTCACTTCAACGTGATGATGATGATTGAACCATTTGTAAAAGCTTTCCGTCCCTATACATTTCTCCCCTCTCGCTAAAAAGTCGGTTTACGCGAGATCGTGAACCCAGCCCAAATTATCTATGCCCTTTGCTCCGTTTCATTGTTGTCATGATCTTGACACCAAGCGCAAATAAAAACCAGATGAATCTCAAATCGCGTTGCTCCCATGCACCCATTCGGTAGGTATTAATCATTTATGTCCTTAATCCTCAATATCATCATCACTCAGCACCAATTTCTGAGCGAGGAGACCCGACACATTTCCTTCCTTTATACCCGCACTTCTTTTCCGGGGACTCATTTCCTCTGATGGCTTATCTGTTGCCCAAGCCTCGCCCGGCTGCATGTCGTCATCTGCGTCAGACTCTTCATCGGCAGCATTAATGCCCTTAAAGGCAACCACCTTTTCAAGTTCGCGCAGACGGAAGCTTGGTGTTTTTCGAGCACGAGTTATGTGCGCCATGTATGGGAGACGCTCAAGGAGCATCTCGCGCCGGGCTGCGCTGCCAAGTGAGAGAAGCGGCGCACTATCAGGATCGTCTTCTTGCTGCTGCTGCTGCTGCTGCTTTACCGTGGCTTGACGATTTAGCTGCTTACGCTGCATCCAAGAAGTCTCGCCAGAAGATTGCTGAGGTCGACGAAACGCCGTGGCTCCATCGGTGAGACTTTTCGTTGCTCCATCGTCGCCTTTAAGTAGCTTTGTAGACCACATATCCACAAACCCTTCCAACTCTTCCTTGGCACGCCAGAGTTTCAGACTCGTTGGGTAGAACATCTTGAAGGCGTCGCTGCCTTTGGACATGGTTGATGATTTGCGCTTAACAGGGTTAGGAAGCGAGAATAACATACCCCTGACAGCTACTTGGAAAGTTATTTCGTCCTGCCGTAGTACATGGCTGCCAGACTCTGAACCTGAAAAGCCACCTCTGCCACCGAAGAAGATATCTCTTGATGGTGAGAGGAGATCTGCTTGTGACAGATACTCGATACAGTCATTAACGTAGTCCATTGGTGTTGACAAGTCCATAGGATCTGTGCTCTCACAGGATAGGACGTAGTTTTCATGTAATGCCGAAACAAAAGTATGCGTATCTGTGCCCGTCTCATCAATGAGGGTATCAACAGCCACTTGTGAGCGTTTTGGTCTCGAGAAATGTGAAAGGAAGCTGGGAAGATTCTCGACATTGTCACCGCCTGGCGGAGGAAGCTCATCTCGTTTGTTGTAGACAACCTTTCCGACAGCATGGAAAATACCTAGACTCGCTTCGCGTTGAGATACTTGTTCCAGACTCTCCTCTTCGCCTTGTGTGAGCTTGATAGCATCTTTCGCGCCCTTGGTCTGCTTTGTGAGCACGACTTTGTTGCCCCAATCTCCTTGCTGGTCACCTTTCAGACACAAGAACTCAAGAGATGACACAGCGTTTCTGATGTCTCCAATCTCACCAAGGCGTTTTAAAACTTGAGGGCCTGGCGTTTTCCTGCGGCCAGATTTTCTGGCCTCTTTCTGGACAACGAGCTCCAGTGCCTTTAGGAGTAACGACGGGGCAATGGCATTGAACTCAATCATACCAACCCCGGGATGTTGTAGGATTTCCGGCCCCAAAAGTCGATGGGCAGTAAAACTGTCCGCTGATGCAGAAGTCGTAGTCAGGTGAGTTTCTGAAATGACCATGACCACCGGTGTTATGGGCTCATGCTGTGAAGGCTTTGCAAACATGGATAACGAGGGTGTACTATTAGTAAGGTACTGTAAAACGGTGCTCCGGAAGGATGTTAAAGCCGTTGAAGATCTTGAAAATGTGTTAGGAAATTCCTCGATGAGGATAACTCGTTTCGAATCATTCTTTCGAGTGATCTGAGAACTGTTCTGGGTCGACAACACTGAAGCATCGGTCTCTAATGCTCCAAATTTACCACCACGACCAAGAAACTCTTGAAACTGCGCAGATGCTGAAACGAAACCTAGCCCGGAGCTTCCCGCAGGATTTCGCCATTCAAGAAGCTCACTACCCATGTCGTTTGCCAGAAGTCGCAGGGTCGTTGTCTTTCCGGACCCAGCAGCACCTTTGAGGATAAGCAGGCGTTGGCGCATGCGCCCAGCTACCACATCCTCCAACCACCTCCTCACATCAGAGACTTTTTTTTTGTGAACCGCTAGTTCCTCCAGATTTCGGGGCCCAAATCGTTCTGACCAAGGGCGTGCATCGTCGTTTGGCCTAGGTATAGGTACTGGCTTTGGTGGTTTGATGAACTTCTGGCTGGCGCTGGGTGCACTAGACAACGACGATTGTGAGTCGTTCCGTAGTCTCTTCTTAGCATGTTGTCCAACCAAGCTTGAAGAGCTTGCTTTATGTTCCGAGATCTCATCATCCTCTGAGATAGGATCACTGATAATATCTTCGAGAGGGACAGATCGCCTATCTCCAGCGCTCGCCCGCGCAGCCCTTTGTGCCTGGTTCGAAAAGAGCGTCTTCAAATCAGCTGTCCTTCCGGTATCTACTGCTTTGCCAACATCCTTGGCACGCTTCGCGCTTGGACTCGTGCTATTGCTCTTCGCTTGCGCTCGACGAGGTAGCTGGAGTGGAGCATTCTTGGTTGGCTTGTTATCGACGATCTTGGGTTTTGTCGGGCTCGGTGAAGCTGTAGCGGCGCGGCTTTTGGTAGAGGAGCTTGGTGAAGTAATCAGAAACTTGGTCAGGGTGTTTGCACGGGGCGGTTTGTCTTCATCGTCTGAAGCGTTAACGACATTTCGCCGGCGGCGCTTCGCGGGCGGAGCCATCAGCGCAGAGAGTGCATTTGCAGCAACAGCATAACGTTCTGAAGGAGTACGCGATCGAATTGGAGGTTGCTTGTTGGAGCTTTTCGCATGTTGTGGGGAGATGGTGATGATGCTGTTGACTAGTTATCTGATAGCTTTGATGGAGTGCTATCGTGAATTGAGACCCGCAGTACAGTGTATGCCCCACACTGAAGCACGTTACAGTCCATTGACGTTTAACCCCTGCTTAAACACCTAGACTAGACTCCCAAATCGAGGATTTGTTATAACAGCTGTATCACAAGCTACAGCATGCTCTTGATGGGACAGTTTCACAAGTTCGTTTCCGCATTGCGCCGTAGTAGTTATTTCACAATGCTATCAATCTGAGGTTGATTTTACAAGAAAGTATACAACTGATCCGTATCCAGGGCGCCCTGTTGCCTCATTTTCTCAGACTCTCATCCCACATAATTCGTATCCTTATACTCCACGCTTCCCATCTCAGTATGTCCACCCCTTGAAGTTGTCGACGAAAGTCAGGGCTGCCAGAAGGTATCGATCGTGAACGTCACCCCATGTCTTTGAAGCCTCCTTCAACACCCGGATTGCTTACACAGGGTTAATGGACGGGAATGTAGCTAGCAACTGAAGAAATGGCCATACCTTTGACGTAATGGGCATCTGTAGCCCAGTCAGAGTTCACTGCCCTGTCCTCAACGTACTTCCAGCCTCGTTGTTTGGGGTCGTTGTCCACGTTATCCGGATCTGGGAGTGGCCGGTGTTTCACGATAAAGATGCCCAACGTTAGAAGCCACCATTGCCTGACAAGAGGAATATGATATTTTTCGGGAATGAAGGGAAGAAGAACTCGGACAGCATGACTGGTTGTTAGTATATGCACGAGCATAAAGTTGAATGCATGGGTGCCTGGCTTGACTGTAGCTACTAACAAAGTGGCGGCGGCTTCTTGGGACAGTTCGAACTGCTTCACGGGATCCGTGATTTCCCATGCGTTCCAGTACTCCAGGATGATGTCCTCATGCTCGCTGAAGAGCTCTTCCAGGTCGTACAGACCGGGTCTGACACCGTCAAATCTATCGTCTTTCGATAGTTTGGTGAGAAGATACATTGGGGATGCCGAGGTAAAAGGCGCCTTTCTGGTGTACGACTTGTTGTCGAGGTACTTGTGGAGAAAGTCATGCTGAACACAAGCAAGTCCAAGGGCTTCCATGGCAAGTTCCTTACAATCCATCTCGAAGGCATAGCCTAGATGGATGAGCGGGTGTCCGACTGTGAGTGTTAGCGACAACATGCTTTCTTCATGTGGGTTTGTAGACTTACGACCACCGATCAGACCATTGATGAGAGGCTCATCGCCAGTGAAAAGATAATGCTCCATCTCTTGATGCCAGTCATAATTGAATCGCATGACGAGCTTGTCTTCAAAGAAGTCCACAAAAGCCCGCTGGTATCTTGCATCGCCACGAAGCTCTTGCCAGTCATCCTCCCCAATCTCAGCTGGCGACGGTACCCATGCCTCCAGCTCGCGGATTTCTCTGTCGTAGATATCATTTAGTTGAGGAACACTTGCTCCCAAGAGGTATGCTGAGCTGAGGATATGAGCATTGTGATTATCGTATTGAAGGTTGTTGTAGACGATTGAGTAGTTGGCATGATTTGCTTTCAAGAGGTGCTTTAGACATCTTGCCCGTTTGCTCGGGTCTGTCTCAATGTGATGAATCTCAACCGAGGGGATGTTGATGGCTTGGCGGTTACCATTAAGCCCCAGTAGTTTATTAACCACAGGAACTTGAGCAAGAATTCCGGACATTGTAGGACCGAAAGAGAGAGAGATGAGAGAGAGAGATATGAGGAGATGTTTGGCTGACTTCAGGTTGTTATGAAGAGAGACTGTCAAAGCCTCATGACGTTGAATCGAACAATGAAATCAATCTTCCGTTGGGGCTTCCAGCGGGCACTAGTAAATCATAGCGGGGCAACCCTTTTCTTTGGGGGCAGGCTGACACTGTAACACAGAGGTTCCCCAATGACGCGTGCACGGGCCACATAATTAATCAATCTTCAAGTCGCGCGTCTCGTTCCAGAATCTTTAAACTAAGCCAGCCATTCAGTTCAAAAAAGATTTCTTGAGGATGGCTTCTCAAACTTCCACGATATATGCAGAACTTTTGTCGAATATCAGACAAATATCTGTTACCGTATCTCTATTAACACCAGTCGATTCTTCCACAAAAGCAGAAATCTCACCGGATGGCCGGCAACTCAGCGTAACACACCACGGCCACACAGAGCACGTCACTTTGCCGACACAAACATCTGTCATAGGTTCATTACCTGTAGCCCAGATTGGTCGTTCAAATCTATCATGGAGGCTTCCAGTCTCACCCACAGAAGCGAGGCCCTCTCGTTTCTCTCTAGAAAGCCAAGCGGTGCCATGGACATCAGTCGATATCACAACTGGATCATCGGTAGCCTGCCGCAGCTGTGGAAGCCAGTTCGTCGCGCAAAGTATCATCAATTATTGGAAAGACTTGCCGAGTGAGAACTGGGCAGAAATGATGGAATTTTGGCATTGCCACAAACCTCATGACCATGATCACCAGGATCCTGAGTCTTTGGCTACCAAAGGCTACGGTGCCAATCATGCTATATCCGCCCAACAGGGAGTTGGCTTTGTCGACTTGACATCATTCCTGTTCTCGGAGTCCGACTGCCGAGGCCTGCAAGTAAGTATCAATCCTGCAGCACTGATTCGTCCTTGACTACGCTTGGCCAAACCTCAAGCAATCAATCTACGGGGAGAAAGAAGATGTCCATGTCGGTATCCCAGCCTTTCAGTGATCTGGCCATCGATACAACTCCCCAACATGAATGCACTTGTCGTCCCCACACTGATGGGCAGCCAGCTTTCTGGAAACCTTCTTCACAGAACGGGATCCTAAGGTAATCTGAAGACGCGGCCTCTCTTTTTCATCTAACCTCCCATAGATATGGGTGTTTAGAGATTACTGAGAGGTATATTGCTCGAGAAGTTGCATGAAGTTTTTGTTCATTGACAGTTTACTTACACAATCTAGTATTCTTCCTCAACACCGGATGCTGGGTTCGATCTATCTTCGCTGGCCCTTAATGACGACGAGAGCAAGAAGTTTTTACACATATTTTGCCGGAAATGCATGACAGAAGTAGGGCTGTACAATATCGCAGCATTTTCTGTCACGCTATTCAAATGGAAAATCACTTGCCAAACCAAGACCACAGATCCTAGCCCAAGCAGTTCCGAGTGTCTTGCAGCAACTCTGCTGGCTACGATTTCGAGGTCAGGGTCATCCAAGTCTATTATCACGCCGCATACTTCTGGGATTGCAAAAACCGAAGCAATTTCTCATAAGAACCTTCATCTCTGGGTGTTGAACCCCAATGTCGTATATACAGCGTCCTCTACCGCTGGCCGCAAGACGGCGATGAAGATACTCTACAAGCATATCGATCCATTAGAGAGTGAGAAGCTTCTCACGTCCATGACCTCAGATGTCCAGGAGATAAGTTTGCCCGAGGAAGCTATCAAAGCAGCAGATAATTGCTTGTTATGGAGCAGTGAATTACTACCCGTGCAAGAAAGGACTTTCAAGGAGTGGCAAGTTGGACTGCTTGAGAGATGGGAACCTGCATCTTCATGATAAATGATCAATATATCTTGACTTTGAATATAAAATTTCATGGTTTTATTAGAATAAAGTTCTTAAAAACCCATCCGGTATCTATGTTTTAGTATCATCCAGCCCTGACACGAGGCGTTGGTGATTACTCCTCTACAGTGTGTAAAAACTGTAAGCGCCACCATTAGACAGCAGAAATCACTGTACAGGTGGAACGTTCATACTGTGTGTTTTGCCCAACCTGTAGGCAGCCACCTGTATTCTCTTCCTATGACCAAACATCCCCCTCACAAGGGCCAAAACCGAATGAGATCTCATATCGGATTTTCGATAAACCCCAATGAGTACATGGATTTGCCGCTGCTGACTTCACTGTGTGATGAGAATTAATGCTCGCCCTTCCTGAAATAGCATCTGCTCATTCCTTGTGGTAGCCTCACTCAAATCACGATGGCACCAAAAAGAACAGATTTCATACCCGCTGGGTGTATACCGATCAAGAGGACGGAAACCAGACTAGATTCAGAATGGTTTTTTGATGGGCATCGGGAATGGAGAACCTTCGGCTCGTTATCGAAAGAAAGAGGCGAAACAGATCCAGAGGATGACGAACCCTTCCTCCCAGATAACCTGGAAACTGCTTTGACTCTTTTAGGGACACTTCGAGCATGTATCAAGCTTTCCCGGGCATTATGGGCAAGACTCCAATTCAGCATCCAGAACAAAGATTCCGATATTGGCTTTCTTAGGGTTTATCTGTTGCCCGATGATGTCCTCCGCAGCACGGTGGACCGCTCCAACCAGTCTTTATTGAGAGCAAGAAATGATGTCCTTGGACAATTAAACTACTCACAAGAAGCCTGGGCTGGTAATTCAAACGCAATATGGCTAGATAAGCCACTCCCCCACGAAGTTGTTACCCAGAACGAACATCTAAACGAAGGCATGTCTCTGTTGCAGCTTTTCAACAAAATTCCATCGCCTAGGCCCAGAATCAGCATCATCGAGGACACTTACTCAAAGTATGCCATGTGTGATATCTTGGACGGCAAAGTTCCGGGACTGAAGTCGGAGCTGTATCCGTATCAGCGGAGGTCGTCGGCCATGATGCTGCAAAAAGAGGTCCAGCCCGAGCAAGTGCTTGACCCGCGTCTACTCCACGTCAAAGACCAAGAAGGAGGATCATGGTACATTGATAATGTGGCTGGTACAGTGCTCAGGGAGCCACGACACTATGATGGGGTCGCTGGCGGCATCCTTGCTGAAGAGATGGGCGCTGGAAAGACTATCATCTGTCTCGCGCTCATTCTTGCAACAAAAGGACTGCCCACTCAACCACCCGAGTATGTTTGTGTTGAGAAACCCCCAATCAGGAAGCGTCTGGCTCCTTTGGCTGAAATGGCTGCGTCTTGTGCCACAAGGAATGCAGTCCCCTGGCGTCCGTACTTCGACCTTTACAAGTCGAAGTTAGGGGACGAGTACAGTAATTGCATTGCAGCTCTAGAGAGAAACCCCGGTTACTACTCTATCAAGTCGTCTGAAAAGCGACGGGTCACTAGATTCTGTACCGGATTTCAGTCAAAAAAGACGCGCCTCTACCTTAGTAATGGGAGTATTGTGGTTGTGCCCCCCAACTTGTTGATGCAGTGGAAGCAGGAGATCACCAAGCATACCGATGGCCTGGAGATTCTAGTTGTGACGCGAGATCAGCCGCTACCAAAAGAAGAAGACTTGCTGAAATTCGATCTCATCCTCTTCACTCAGACAAGGCTGGAGAATCTGCTTCGACAAGAGGGTGGACTTGAACAATCTCCACTGTCTAAGGTCCATTTCAAGCGATGTATTGTCGATGAAGGACACAAGCTTGGGCATTCGAAGATGAGTAGTAAGAGCAATCTTCTTCTCGTTCTGGATGCTTTACATTTCTCTGCGCGGTGGATTGTGACAGGAACTCCATCTCAAGGCTTGTATGGAGTCGACATGCAAACTAAGACACCGCAATCTGTAGCACAACCTGAAGAGGGCGGTTCAGTGACGACCTACAACACATCCAGAAACTCTATTCTAGAAATGGAGAGAAGGGATCTGGAAAGGATCGGTATTATGGCAGCGCTCTATCTTAGAGCACGACCATGGGCAAACACGATCCTGGACATTGGTGACACTATGGCGGACTGGGCTACTTACTTGCTACTCCCGAAACACAAAAAGAATAGTGGAGGCCGCTGGGACTGTTTGAGAGCGACTCTCAACTCTCTCATTATCAGGCACCAAATCACAGAGGTCAATAGTCTATTCCCACCTGTCAACGAGAAGCTCGTTGTATTGGAGGGTTCGTACCAGGACCAGATGTCGCTCAACATCTTCTCCATGATGATCATCTTCAACTCGGTCCAATCCCAACGAACTGATATGGATTACTTTTTTCACAACAAACAGCGAAAAGCTCTTCTCCAGATTGTGCACAACTTGAAGCAGGCGAGCTTCTTTGGAGGATCATTCTATTCTAAGCAAGATATTGAAAAAGCTGTCGAAACCGCTGAAGATTTCCTTGCCGAGAAAAAAGTGCCCACCAGTGACCAAGATCGAGAACTCCTTGAGCAAGCGATTCAGTTTGGACATATTGTTCTCGGCAATAAAGTCAAGGCTCTCAGCAATGTGTTTCACGAGATGCCGCTCAGCGTCCACGGGTTGCCGCACAATGTCAGTGCATCTTGGTCACTCGACCAAGAAGCTGGGGACCACATATGCAGCTCGTCATCCATGTTGGTGACACTTCAGAAACTCATCTATAGATCAGCATCAAAACCCGAGGAGCTGAATTCTCTATTGAACGGCCGATTGATTCAAGAAGGTGTCGATTCGAGAATGCGCATGCTCGAAACAGATGAGACAACAAACAGCTCCCAAACCTTGGCCGGTAATACGAAACTGGGAGATGACAAACATCGAATCACTAATGCTCATGGTATTAGTGATGTGAAAGTGGCAGTCGAGGCAACCGCTGATGGTGCACTTGGGCCATTGGAAGCAGTCAAGATCACATCCACGGTATCAGCCAAACTGTCATACCTGATTGATAGCGTTCTCAGGTATCAAGAAGACGAGAAGATACTTATCTTCTACGAAAATGACAATATCGCATGGTATTTAGCCGGTGTGCTGGAAGTTGTAAGGAAGGACATGCCTGTTATCAAGTCCATTGCTAACTTCAAACAGCTTCAAATTCAACATCTGATCTATGCCAAAGGACTGACCGTACAGAGAAGATCACAATACGTCAACACTTTCAATCACAATGATGATTTTAGGTGAGTTTCTGAACCGCTTTCGATGCCATGGGCTAACAAGGACGAAGAGTTCTCCTTATGGACATCTCGCAGGCAGCTTTCGGCCTAGACATGAGAGTTGCGTCACGGATCTACTTTATCAGCCCAGTCCTGAACCCTCAAGTTGAAGCGCAGGCAATTGGCCGTGCACGAAGGATCAGCCAGCAAAAACCAGTCTTTGTCGAGACTCTGGTGCTGAAAAACAGTATAGACGAGGTTATCCTAGAACGCAAAGAACATATGACGCAGGCTGAACACCGTCGAGTTCAATCCATTCTAGACGATGGCCCAATCTACGAATGGGTCAAGAATGCCCGGATCACACCATTGCCGGGAGGCGATTTCAGTAAAGAGGATCAGATGGCGCCTCTGGATACACCGCAATACGTGTTTAGACGAGGATTCGGGAGGACTATACACCCTGATGAAGGCTTGGTACTGGACGAGACTCCAAGGTCTGATGGGAGAGTGCTGAGGCCTCTCGAGACGGCGAATGAGAAGAAACGAACGACACAATTTGGTGCAACCACAATCGTTCGAGATCAGAGTCGACAAAAAGACTCGTCACCTAACACGAGCGATCTCGCCGCGCGGCCATCGAAAAGAGTGCGATTCGGGTGAAGGGTGATGAACAATCTCACCTAAGGTACTGGATGTGTAATACTGCGCCACACACGGCCACATCCCCGCAAGGAGGTGTGGCGAGTGGGAGGCTAAGTTTCAGAACCAAGTCAGAAGTTGGTAAACATTGTAGGTGCTAGCTGAAAGATGATGATGCACGTGGAAGAGTTTGGAGTTTGGCGTCATGGAAGAAGAGTTCGGTTGCTAGTTAGGAGGAGCTAAGGGAAGAAGCTAAGGTGTATGGAGTATCGCACAGAGCTACTGATCAAATGCACCTGCAAGTTTGAGACCAGCCACCTGGAAAATCAGCAACAAAAACGAACTTAGCTTGGTGTTCCTGGTTACCAAGAGCCTTAAACTTGGAATGATGATGGGTCTGTCTATGAACTTCTGTAAAAAGCGATGCAGAGTGAAAGAGTGATGAGAAAATGACATCTTACACAGTGACCCGTATGTTGGCAGCGGTTACTTCATGGCAAGGTATCCCTGTAAAGGTACTGTATTGAGGCTCAGCAGTTGAGAAGTAGCGGTATAGAATGGTAAGTCAAGGGTTTGATAACTCATTGTTTAGAGGGAACACAAAGCGCTGGATGAATAATAGGAATAATAATGCCATGATTGTTTAGTTGTGTCCCAATCTTTCAAGCATAACGAGAGCTATGGAGTCGATATGTCGCTTCTCATGACGAGTCCCCCCCACCCATAGCAAATGCCAACACACGCAAGATGTACAGATGTACTGTACATATGGGTACGTAGTACGGTGAAGCGTCAGGAGGATTCGCATCACCGTAGTTCTAACCGAAGCTTTTAAGCCTTGGCGATAGTTGTGAAATGCACATTTGTGGAGGGGGATGGCTAGTCGATATTATAGCGCGGGTACCCGTACAAATCTCCGAGATTTTATGCTATTGAGATGTCTGTGTGTTTTTTTTTCTTTTCCAGGACGGAAAACGTTCCCTACTCTGATCGGAGGCGCGTAGTCTAAGGGGTCCCGTCAATATGCACATGTTAACGGATCGAGCGGCTGTTGTCCCGGAATCCAGCCCCATATGGTAGACTTGGTACGTGTTGCCAGCCCAAGAATTCGGAAAGGAATTGTCTCCAAGTTTGTTAAAGGGTGAGTTGATGTTGAGGTCATGAGACCCGCTGCGTTGGCAGTGCTTTACTTGGTATTGATTGGTATGGAGGTTCTGCAAGGCATAGAAAATTGGGTGTTACAAGCAGAAAAAGACAGGGGTGAGCCGTGTTCCTGACGTGATGCTATTTTTGAACTGGCGGTTGAGTCTCCAAGTATTTCGAAGAGGCGACATACTGCTCAAGTATTCTTCTCTATAGATGATGAAAGCGCTTGAATATCATCCATCATAGGCTCTGGACGCATCTGTATCTTCCCCGAGTGTTTATTCTCTCCCGGTCAAACCCCAGGTTTACGTCTTCAAGATTTACACTTTACAGTACAACCCCAGCAAATCCAAAACACAAGCAAGCAGGGGACAAAGCAGGGTTCTCGTTCTCGACCATCCAAGCTGCGGATCTCTATTGGCTCCGCACCCTCAATCCTGAATCTTGGTTTTTCCCTGGCTTCGGCTTGAATGGACTTTGTTTTGTGAGATCGATCGGGAGCTGCGTGCGTTACTTGAGCGACTGTGCACAATCCATCAGTTACTTAAGATTGACGCAAGCCCGTTTCGGTAGTTTACCAAAGTCTTGGGTCTTCTCACTCCTGATCAAGGTAACTAATAAATCAGTGTTGTACTTCTCACCTGGTTAACCAAAAAAAAAGTTACAGACACTACTGACGAAGGGGGCTGCATGTCTGAGATACCCTTACGCCAAACGATGCAGAAGCGTTTGACTTGACCGTGTATTTTGCATTGGATAGCATCCAATGAATGGCATGATTATAGGACAAGCCTCCCTCCCTGATCACACTTATCGTCTGCCTTTTAAGTCCTCATGTTCCCCTGAGCCGCGCCTTCCTTGTCCTATACTTCGACATTCATATTATTTCCTCGGTTACGATATTCTCGTCTCTATTGGTCCGGCAGTCAACATCGGAACATTTATCACGACAATCTGGTGCAACATAAACGAATATCGATAGACAAAAAAAGCACCCTGTCACAATAAATAGCCTCCGTCGATCATCTTGAGCTCCACATTGACGACCATGTTCGAGGTTCAGCATAACCACCACGGGCAAGAGTTCAAGCGCGTCTTTCACCATGGTCGAAGCTCAATGTCTGCCATTGAGGACAAGAGGGCAGAAGAGTTTAGGAGACATGTCTGGGCGGTAACTATGATCGATGAGGATCCATTGGCAGGGAGTGGAGAGAACAAGAACAAGAACAAGAAGAACCGCCAATCAATTGACCTTGTGTGAGTAAAAGAGTTTCCTTTATTGTCATTATTATCATTATTCGTCACCCATTCCTATACCACCCACGCGCAACACAATGCATTGTCTGTTTTATAACCCCTTCTTTTCCATTATTCTCCCTCTCTTCACCCCTTGGAAAGTTCCAAACAAGAGCCCCTAGAAGACTTCCGGAGAAAAGAACAAGAACGCCTCATCTCATCCAACCCCTAAACCCGGCGTCCTAGTGTCTTGGTCTTGGTGTTGGCCGCATGCGACTCCCGCTCTAGCGCATTCAGCTCCAACGAGGCTCTCACATCTCGATGTTTTTTTTTAAATTACATGTCCACATTTCCCCTGCGTGGCGCTTCCAGCTCCCTGTCTACCGCAAAGGCACAGCCAAAAACATCTCTCTGCCTACGTCAGATCTTTATCCTAAGAGGTCAATTATGCCTAGTCTAGGCATTTGCGTGTACCATGGGGAAGTGGTGTGATTCTAGGACTTTTTTTTCCCTTACGCTTCCCTCAGCACCCATGTTGAATGATATACTTGCGATTTCCGTTGGCTCGCGGAGGTTGTTGGTCGTTGCTTTCCAACTCATGTTTTTCTAATACTACAAGTAATAATCTAATTCTTGGTATAGCCGTCCTGGTTCAAACAAACTGAGATCCAAGAGAGCTTCCGCATATGCTGGATCACCACCAGTAACAAAGCCTCATGACAAGCAGCACAAGAACCAGCTCAAGCTTGACACTACCGCGACTATGAAGGACCCTACAGTTACTGTCCGGCCGGTTCACCCGCCATCTTTTGGCTCACCAAAAGATCTGTCTTTAGTTCAAGAAAACGCTATCAACGCTTTCCTTGCAAACACTGAGTCTCCAAAGAGCACACAAGAGAACTTTGCTCCAACAACCTATCCTCGACCGACATATGCTGTCCTCGAAACCCGCCTGGCAGATCCTACAAATGCGAGGCCAAATGCCGCCCTGAACCGTCCTCGAAAATTGTCCAACAACTCAGTTACGACTGCATCGTCCTTTCAATCTCGAGAAAGCATGGTCTCAGCAAGGCGGACCCCTTCTTGGGGGAGCAGAACGAGTATGGAAACGAACGAATCAACATCTCAATGGAGGCCTGAGTATATGTATCAACGGCCAATGCCCATCAAGAAACTGTCTTCTTCCCGAGCTCCCCTTCAGCCGAATGAGCTCTTTGCCAGACTGCCCTCGGAGATCCTCTCAAATATACTGGAGCAGTTAAGGGATATTCACCTGGATGATAAAAGCGGGAGCTGTGCAACTTGTTGGATGCGGGATGCTTGTCACATCGCAGTGGCTTGTCGCAAGTGGTACAGGCCCGCCCAAATAGCACTGTAAGCACATCTCTCCCAACCACACATGAGGGAAAGCTAACTGGTATCAGATACCAAAATATCCAACTCGTGGGCCCAGACTCTGCAACTCTCAAGAAGAAGTTTAAAATGGCACAGGGCATTCGTGTCCTCATGCTCCGGCGCATACTCCGCTCTAATCCTCACATCGCCGAAATCGTCCGCACACTTAAAGTTCCGGCCCCTGAAATTCTTGCCAAAGGCTCCGGAACTGCCGAGTATGAGGATCTTATTGCGACGCTCGTAATGGCTTGTCCCAATCTCGAGGGTTTCAGTGGCTTGTCGGTTCCGTACGACCACTCCTTCAAGAAGATCTTCCATGCATTATCGACAAGGCCCATGCTGAGAGAAATGAACTGGCTTGTACAGGCTTCGCCCCATCAGAGACAACAGAGAATCCAATCGAGTACTCGGCAGCTTGGTTTGGTAATACCTGGAGAACTCAGGCCGTGCCAGGAAGCTGCCTTTTTGGCATGTCACGATACTTGGTCTCGCCTGGAAACTTTCACTGTGCATTGTCTCCCAGGAGCTACCGTCACGCCCGTGAACCTTCTCACATCAACACTCAAGCGGCTTCCGAACCTCAAGCATCTTCATGTCTGTAATCTACCGCCCAATAGCTTCGACGACTCAACTCTCCTCGCTCTGCCGCCTCTACACTCCTTGACGCTGTCTCACATCAGCGGTATAACCTCGAGCGGGCTATCATCATTCGCGACGCAGTCCTCCAGCCTTCCTCTGCGTAAGCTTACTCTTAGACACACGCCTCTCACGTCTCTCGCTGCTCTTGCACGCATCTTGTCTAATTTGAGAAACTTGCTCAACTTTTCTTTGGTTCAGACTTTCCCACCCGTCATGCCGGACAACGACAGCTTCGCACTATGGATGATGCCATATCTTGCAAACAACACTGTGCAGAGTCTCCACTGGGATATCACCAGCCATGCTACCTGCGTCAACGCAGCGGATGATATTCTCGCTCGTAGTATCTCTGCAGGAGGTTTTCCAGCTTTGAAGACACTCCGAGCACTCAACGACCCGGACGGCATCTTTCAGGATCTGTGCTACCCCGTCGAGAGAGTCGATCTTCCTTCTGATCGATTCCGAACCTCGGAGCAACCAGATAGTTCATCACCTTTTGCATTTCCTCCGAGCTCGGCAAGCCCTATGTCTCCCACACGCCTGTTCAAATCCAACAACTCACCTCTCGCTTCTCCACGGGCTCCAGTATCTCCATTTGGCGACACAAGCCGCCCTTACACAAGCCTTCATACCGCGCGGCTTGCCGCCCAAACCCGTCTCGAAGCAGCACGCTCCCGGCCAAAATTCACCGTCAACGTAGTAGATGAGGACGGGACCATCACCGAGACTTTCTCCATGGCTGGATTCATTGGTACGGCTGGAAGCCCTATCAAGTACCACCTTCTTCCTGACAGGGGTACTACAGACGATAAAGGCGGCCTTATCGATGTGAGAGACTTAGATGGCGATGCTGGTGAGAGTCTCGTCGGTGGGAGGGAAGGATGCACTGGACGCTGGAATATGCGTGATGGCGTCGTGGCAGATAAGAAGGAAAAAGAAAGATGGTGGCATACAGAGAGAGGTCGGTGGACCAAAGTCACTATTTGAGTGTGCCCACCTGAAAGTATACAAAACTCTTGGAGAGATGCTAGCATGGTTACGATTTACGGCCGGCACGTATAATAGAACTGGAACGGCATGGCACGATCAAGGTTCAGGGATATTATTTTACAAGGCGTTCTTGCTTAGACTGGTAAACAGGATCGGGGTAATAATAGCATTGGCACATATCAAAATCATGTGAGTAACGAACAGAATTATAAATGGCATCCAGCCATTGGGCAACTTCACATACCTTGGAAGATCAAACACACGTGCAAATATATAGCAGTGGCATTTCCATCTTGGTTTAAACAGGAGCAAAAAAAAGATAACGAAATAAACGAAACGTATGTGTGAACCCATGTATTTAGCTCAAGTAATTAAAAGCTACAGATGCCACCGAATAATAAACGCCTTTATGCTCTCTACCTCGTAATAGCGATAAATTTGCTGTACGCCAAAGCCTCATATGCAAAAAGTAAACAATTAAACATTTTTTTTCTTCCGGCCAATTAAAGACATTGTTTCTATCAACCATGTCTAGGTTAAAACTAGATAGTTATGATCCCGTCCCGACTACATATCTGTGTAGATTTTTGATTTTGTTCTTCTCATGCTAAATGTCGTTAAATAGTAAAAGGGCTAGGTTCTTGTTCTGCCCGACCTCCTTTCCAAGAAAGTATGTAATGTTGCGTATATGATGAAGTAGATGAGAAAGTCAAGGAAAGGAAAAGGAGAAATAACAACAGTTCGAGATGTAGCCACTCCAAAAGGTACTTGCAATGAACCTTCGGCTGAGGCGGTCGTTTCCATATTAAGGTTGCTGTAATTGGATAAAAACACGCCAACGCTGGCGGAAGGTCGTGCATGCATACAGGAAATCCGGCAGCTAGCTGTACAGAGAATTGAGCTCCAGAGCTCTTCCAATGACGCTGGATAAGTTCTGACCAAGAAAACCAACAGTAATTAGAAAAAGCGGCTCTTCTTCTTCTCTTTCTTCATGGCATCGTTGCGCAAGATATCGTCAAAGGTTGCGCCTGTCTGCTCAGGAGAAGGCGACTCTGTTTGAGGGAAGCCCTGGTGGCCAAAGGCTGCCAGGTTACCCACAGATGAGTTCCGTGAGCCCATCATAAGACTGGGAGGACGTCCACCTAGAGAACTGCTACGTTCTCCGAATGGGCTTGGGGGCTGGAGAGGTACAGGCTCCAATCCTAAGGCGATACTGGATCGCCAAGCTTGATTGGCTCGACTTCCGCTGGGCGAGTGAGTTCGAGGGCGAAGAGAGCCCGAAGGGCTGCCAATAGGGGATGGGGGAGTGTTATAGCCGTTGCCGAAAGATGGTGGTGGCGTGGGCATGAAGTCCTCATCCAGGAACATGGACCGTGGGGGCTGCAAAGGTGACAGCGAAGGTTCCGTTGGTGCCTGGGCTTGAAGTCCTGAAGCACCGCTCTCCCACTGGGTAGCAGCTAGCCAGCAGTGACTTCGGTGGTAAGTCGCCTCCACGCTGAAAAGAACAGCATCTTGAGAGAGCTCGACTAAGCCACCTGTGCCAGCCACCTCATACCACATCTTCTTCACTTGCTGATCCGGAACCCAAGGCGGGTTGCCCAGAGGAGGCTCACAGAGGAAGTACTCGACACCTTCAGTGAACTGCATGCCTGGAGCATCCACAACCAAGACAGGAAGTGACTGGATGACAACGTAGAGGAACAGCCAGTAACCAATGCGCTGGTCAGCAAAATCTTGAGGCGTCTTGCCTCTAGCCTCACGAAGCTCAAACTCCTTGAACTTGTCCAAGAAAGGAACCTTGAGGGCATTAGTATCGTAATTGTAAGCCTTGTTTAACATGAGCATGAGTTCATGTTCCTTGATGCCCTTATCGAATTTTGCCTGTTTCTTTGGCGACAGCGTATCGTAAGTTTCCAGGATAGATGTCGCAGTGGGCAATTGCGGACAATCGTAAGGAATGGGAGGAAGAACAGGCGGTTTCGAGCGATCGAATTCGGACATGATGTTTCGCAGTGCAGACATGATCATCTTGTCAGGATCGTTAGAAAGTTCAGGAACAGCATCCATGATTCTCGAAGTTCGGTTGGTGCGGTCGACGAGCAAGTCATAAAGAGCACACATATCAGAATACAGAACCTTGAGGACTAGTCTGTTGAGGCCGCTCTCGGAAAATGGGTTCTTCTTGCTGCTGGCTTTAGGTGGCCAGTTGCCGAATGCTGTCTTGTAATAGCTCAGAGCGAAATGACGCATCTTGGTGAATGACTGCTTCCACACCTTGAAGCGGACGCTTCTAAGCTCCGACATGGAAGTTGAGTTTGCGATACCTGAGAAAAGTGCAGGGAATTCGAATTGCTCGAGGTGCATGTTAGCGTTATGCTGGCGGTTGCTCAGATCGGTGCTGGCACGTTCCAAATTCGTGCGTGTCTTTTCTGAAACCTTGTTCCAGAGAGGAAGTTTCAGGTCTTGGATTGCTGGAAGCTTGCCCGCAGCATGGGCAAATGCCTCATTGTAGAGATCGGCTGATCGCATGCGCTCGCCTAGTATCAATGCCTCGAGAGTCTTCTCCCGGCTGTTCCGGCAGTCTGCAAGAGCATGCTGGTCCATGTAAAACCCGAAACTGAGATCAACAGCGTCTCCAAAAGTGGTTCCATCATAACTCGTGAAGCCGTATTCTTCCAAAAGTTTTGAGATCTCCAGAAAAGCATGGAAGTTAGTAGGGCGGGTCTTGGTCGCAACGAGAGGCTGTCCGGTCAAGAAGGCGAACAGGTTGCGAATAGCAATCAAGCGATCCATGTCAGGTGGCGTTTCTTGTCCAGGAGTTCCATTGGGAAGATACAGATGGAGGCAGTCATCATATCCGTCGTCCGGAACAGGAGGGGAGTTTGGTGAGGAGATAAATCTGTTCGCATCTTCGGCCGTTAGGCTGTCACGGCCACTGAAACTTCTAGTTCGGTCCCTACCCATAGGCATCTCTCGCTCTCGCTGAATAAGCTCATTGAAAACCCAGGACGAACTGATTGTGAATTCTTGAACCTTGAATGACGGCCCGAAGCCACTGCCCTTGGGGTAAAGGTAGACAAGAACAGCTCCGCTTTCGTTCCATAGTTCCGGAACCTAATCGAGCGCAAAGATTAACTCTGAAACCATGGTTCAACGGTAGAGCAACGTCACTTACCTTTTCTCCGTTCTTGAGAAACGAAGCATTGTACTCAGCCTGTGTATCGTCGGACAGTACCCACGCGGTTGAGGCGTTTGTGTTGGAGACGTCCATCGAGTTTGATCGCGATCTTCCACCAGGCAGCCAACTTCTTCGGAGGCGACCCCGCGTAGGGCTCTGGCTCGCATCACCCTTTGATGAGCCTGGCCTGATGGCGAGGGGTGTAGAAACTACGCGGCTCTTGGTGTTGTTACTGCGGCTGTTGGGAGACTGGACTGAAGATGCGCGGCGACCACGATCAGGAACTGGAGAAGTTTGTCGAGTCTTGAGAGCCTGGATAGAGTCACCATTGGAGTTGCTGGATGTGTGCTGGAGGGAGCCACTTCGTGATCGAGCGGCGGGGTTTTCCTTTCGCAACTTTCCACTACCACTGCTGACATTATCTGAAGGGGAAGTAGGAATCGGAGGAGGCGGCATGTCAGGTTCCTGGGGGCTCATGGTTGCTCTCTGAACCTCTGGGGATGGAGGAATCGGCGCCATGATCTGAGGCTGAGGGTTTAATGGGCCATCAAGGCTGTCGCTGCCGCGGGTTGGGATCGAGTCCGGACTAGGCGGGGAACCAGCATGGCCTGGCTGGTATTGACCATGAGCCTGGTGGGTGAGGGCGTCGTGGTAATCGCTGGTCATCCGGACGGTGGGGTCGATGATGCTGGGAGTGGTAGATGAGGCGCTATCGTCAACGGTTGTAGGAGGGGTTGCAGCGGTGTTAGTGGTGGTCGAGGTATCGGTGGGAGAAGAAGATTTGGTGGGTGCAGGAGAAACAGCGGCTGCAACGGCGGAAGCGGGAGCGGAGGGCGCCGCAGGTACCGGAGGTGTTGGTACAGATTTTGGTGAAGGCTCAGATGGCAGAACGAGCGATGGAAGAAAAGATGAAAGTCGATTTCTCCAGCGAGTTGAACCCTTGGTAGGAGGGAGGTTTGTCGTCGACTGGGATTTGGGCAAGGACACTTTGTGAGTAGAGTCGTTGCGTTTACGAATGGTCTTTTGCTCGGCGGAACGTGGACGGTTGTGTTGTACAGCGTCTTGGTCTTGCTGCGGGTTGGAGCCCATATGAGGCAGGTTTGTGGTGGACTTTGACGACCCAATGTTTGAACCACGCAGGTGAGCGAGATCGGAAGTGTTTGACTTTTTTACGCTCTTTCGAGGAGAAGATGAGGAATCAGGATCTGTGTTTGACCGCAGCATAGAGGGCATTATAGAAGCCCGGAAGGATCTGCTCGACGTCATGACGGGCAATGCAATTCGTTCGTCCTAGCAAGTGAATGCAAGAGATGACCAAATCGACCAAACGCCAGCGTTACATGCAGCAAAGCAGAGGAACAGGAAAGGCAGAGTACCTATGCTAAGAATGGCAGCAGAGGGTACTTGTGGCAAACGAGTGACAGTTCAAACAGAACAAGGCAATGCAAGGCAGGGCAAACAAGGCGAGCTAAGCTATGCAAGCTTGGTCAGGTAAGGCAGTAAGTAAGCTGGTGAGTAAGAAACCAGGTTGAAAGGGAACTGGCGAATAGACAATTCTTTATGTCAGGGGACTGCCGGCAACAACAAAAAAGAGAAGAAAGAAAAGAAACTGAAACTGAGGAGAGCTCAACGGAGAACTTGACTTCAGACTGGAGTGGAAGAGACGGCAGCAAGCGTCACCTAAGAGAAGAAAAAAAGTCAGGCAAAAGCCCTTTTCCGCTAGACACTACTAAGGTAGGGAATACGCAGGCACACAGTATTTTAGTCTGTGGCTTCGTGTCAGATCTAGGACGGGTCTTCCCTGCGCCGGGGACAAGCCCCCCCCCCCCAAAAGATGGAGACTAAAGGCCTGGTAGAGCTTGATGCTGGCTGGTTAATTAGCAGGTACTTCAGGTACTCGCCTGGTACCTGGGTGGTTTTGCTGCTACTTTTGGGTGTGTGTGTCTCTGGATCAACGGGGTCGGGTCCGGGTTCGGGGGCTCGGGACTTGGTGGATACGCAATGACGTTGGCTGCTTGGACTAGCTTCTCCTAAACTGAAGAGAAAGACAGAAAAAAAAAAAGCCTAGAAAGACGGACGACGGACGACGGACGACGGGCTGAACGGCAGCTGTCAGTCAAAGACATTTGAATCACCAAAACCCCCGCTGATTCAGTTGACTTGTCAACTACGGAAACCGGATATACCGTGTCTAGAACAGTGCGCTATTCACATCCACATGCATGTATCTGTCTGTATTCACCCTCTTATTACGATGGGCTGTCATGTCTCTCTTTCTCCAGCCCCAGACAGGCTCGTGCTTGTGCTCTGCTCTATTCATGTTCATCGCCTTGCTACTCGTGTTGTGCCGCGTCGTGTCGCAGGTGCTGCAGCTTTTAGATACGCCGCTACCAATACCATTACGGATCCGTGACAATGGAAACAAGGCATCCAATTCGAATCCTTGAATCCTTTTCCATAGCAGCGGGTCTTTTCTGGTCTGGGCGGCTCATCCATCTCTTGACTGGTCTGCGGAGTGATTTCAGACTGATGACAAGTGGAGAAGATATTTGATTCACCACAAAAGCCAAGACTGAGACTCGAAAGGGAGAGAAAGAAAGACATCCTCTAATGTCGGCAGGGAAGCGAGTAAATCAATTCATATTGTTAGTATGTTTGAAAGACGCTCGGTTGTGAAGTAATTGATCCTGTATCTTGAAGCTTCAACATAGCTTCCCCTGTAAGCTAGATGGCTAATAGAGTGCGATGGTGCCACTTTATTGTCTGGGAGCAGAATAAATAAATGCCATATTGTACAACAATGACGACCCTGCCATTTCGAAACATATGCCGAGGGGTCCTCGTATTTCAACGTTTGATCTACAAACCTCTGTAAATCCCTTCGAGTCCTAGATCCCCCTTCTATTGCACCAGCATAAAACGCACCTGAGGCCCCCCCTTACCATCAACAGCTGAGGCATGGCTGTGAATACCAAAAGTAAGCCTTCTAGAGCAAGCATTGCGAATCTTTGTTGCCCAATGCTCAGCCTAGGGTGTGTGCGGTGCTTTGGCCAACGGTGCGCAGATTTCTCCTCAAGGATGAGGTGAGGTGCTTTTCTCTGTTGTGAGCGCCAAAGTGCATGGGGTCGCCGACGACAAGGAAGTCCGGGGCGTTGAGAAAAGGCCGAGAAAAATCAGTTTGCAACATAATTCTTACCTACCTAGTCAGTGGTGTCCATCTGGTGCAATTAGCTGCCGCTATGGCGAGTCCAAAGATGCAACTGTGGCAGACAGAGTGGGATTGAGCCTCAAGGGCCTACATACATAGAGTAAACACACTGGCACGATACGAATGGACCCTGCGTGTGGTACCTGCAAGTACCTGAGAGTGACTTGAGATGATTATCTGATGCTCAATTGTTTATGATGATCCTCAGCCAGGCTGAGTTGGTGTTGACAGTGATGCAACAGTACGGTAGGATTGGCTTAGAGATTGGAATTACATACACCTCCTTGGTGCTTCATTACTTGGCCAGTACCAGCACTGTTATTATGCCAGGGATCGGAGAAGCAGGATGGATCAGCGAGAGCCAACCGTCAACCCCACGGTCTCCCTGTCATTCACAGTGCTTGGCCGTTTCGAAGTTTCAGCGTTTCCTTCTGGGCGTTCCTCCGAACGGTTGCCTCACATTTAACACCAGCTAACACACTGGAGATGGTGGGTTTCTGGTCTAAGATTATTAGTTACGTACAGCTCGATCGCTCAATTTCCCCATATCCAGTCTAATCTTTTCGCTGTTGTTTTGTCTTGGACTACAAACTGTGATCTGCATGAAGCAAGGTTTTAGGACTCCCGGGAATCAGCCACATCCCGAAACAGTCATGTTCCTAGTGGTTGGTCTTGGTATTGATCTTGTGGCTGCCTTTCTGCCGTCGACGACGCCCAAACGGGTTACATTTATCGGCATCGGCACCTCGTCGAATCATGCAAAGTCCTCGCTTCTGTTCACCACCATCGTGTGTAAGCTTCACCCGTCGTCATTCCCATTGGTGGTCAAAAAAAAATGAAATGAAAGAAAAACCTTGTGTCATCGCAGTCAGAAATTGAGATGCTCCAATAAGTCTCGCCCTGCTTCAAACTACTGCATTGGCCCCCCCAGGCCCCCTATTCCCTCCCTACCTCCCATCGGAAATATCTTGTTCCCATTTGGCCCGTCCGTCTGTGGCTGGTTCTCGCCCTCGAAAGATCTGCAAAAACCAACTCACAAAAATAACATAACAACGTCCAGTCGTGGTTGGCCGCTCTCAATAGAATGGACCGTCTGGCGCAGAGGTTGCAGCAGGAATCCAATAAACTGGGGAAATCTACCCGGCTACGATGCTTCGCTTCTCGTATTTCAGACCGACTCGACAGCACATGATGGGTAAATATCGTATACTCAAGACAGATCCCCATTAGCAAAGTCTGGGACGATTTTAGAATTGGCCTCGGGGGCAAGAAAACTTAGACCTGAATATAAGCATCAAAAATCAACTCCGCAAAAGATATCCTGAACTTAGTAAGGATACCCTAAATTTATCCAAAGTTACCTAAGTCTTTTTGTCATTTAGGATCAATGTCCCGAGTTTTCTTTCCTCCCCTGGCTTTGGTACCCGACTTGTACTCTGTGTTCTCCAGATTTCTCTCGGCCGACTCGTGTGTGATGCGCAGCGGGCCAGCAGTCAGTTGCACGAGTCACCAGTTGCGCCTTAGGGAGAGTGGCCGTAAAACAGGGGGCTTACGGCCCATGATCATCGCCTCCAACTCATGCTCCTCGACCCAGACAAATCACAGGGATTTCATCGACGAGTTACAACTTACCTGTCATCAAGTGCGTGCCACCCCGGAAACCGAGCTCAATAATTGACGCCGCAGTAATAAATTTATGTCTGTATGTGTACGCAAATGCCTGTCAGAAAGGCGCATGGCGGTACGCCTCATGTTGTGCTTCACAATCCAGACCATCAGGCTGGGAGTTGATTATGGCGATGATGTGGACAGTGAAAAATCAAACCCCCAATTGCCGCACACTAGGTACACCATAAGGGTACATCAGATCTCCAGACCAGCTGCGTCATACTTTAGACCCCTGGCTTGGGTGTTCCATCGGTCGTTGTTGAGGGGCTTAGCGGTAGCCGAGATTGGCTCTGCACATCAGACAGAAAAGGGAGAGAATCCATTCTACCCAGGAAAAGTCGAGGGATCGTGAGAAGCTGTCGCGATTCTAATGGCTCGTTCAATGTCTTGGCTCCGTCGTGTGATCCAGTTCTCGGGTGCATGCTCGTCTGCTGCGTCTGCAACTCTGCATGGCTGTGCTGCTCCGCGTCTGGTACCTTTTTATAGAACATTCCGGAAAATCGTCCCACCCTTGTAACCTAGCCTGGTGTCTGTTCGCCCCAAGGAATACGCCAAAAACGGCCGTGTGGATCCTTATCCCTACTGGACGAGACTCAGCTCGGCGCCTGTGCTGTGTTGTTATTGCGCGATGACCAGCATTTTGTGCACTTTGTCTGAGACGAACTGTCGGATGAACTCTCGTACTTGTGTTCTGGGCCCACTGAATCATTACAACGCTTCAGGTGTAGACAGAGATACAGTTATAGAGTTGCAGGAAATATGCATATTACCTACATCCGAATCTTATTACTGAGCTGGGTTTGACCAATGCTCCCCGCCAGGTATATATCAACAAAAGGTAGTGCTTATAATACGTAAGATGGTACAGAGGGCGGTCTGGACCCCAACATGCATTCCAATGCGATGCTTGTCTTCAGCCATCCGCAGTCAAGCTCGTTTCAGTCAAAGTTTATAATTATTTGTACTCGACTCAAGGCATCTCTTTGACAAAGAGGGAAGCATTGCTATTCGCCTCGTAGTGCATGCAGTGATTTCACGTGACGTAAACTTTCCTATTATGGCTCATCTAAGCTCACCGAGGGGGATCTGCTATTGCTACGATCTGATAGGGCAGCAGAGGCCGGTACCCCATCTTTCTCATTGTCCGAATGACTGACGAGAGGATACCACAAGCGCAAGGAACAGGATGTCTTGATGATTTTTCACTGCCAACTTATAAGTTCTTTGAAAATGGAACCAATAATCCTCCAAGAAGGATGCTGTGGGCCATACTCACCAGGAGTCCTTGATCTTGAAGAGTTCCTCGACATTGAGCGCCTCTGTGAGGGAACTTCAGCACCCTCAAAGTCAGCCCAACCTCTTACACCTTTAAACGAGCTCCCTATCCCTGCTGCCACTAGCAAACAGCAACGTTCCGAAAAGAAGAGACAGGATGACACACAAGGTGGCTATGAGACGAATCGATCATTTGATCAGTCAAGGCGTAAAGGGATTCGTTCAACTGTCTCAGTCCCTGAATATTCCGTCATATGTTTCCCCTCTAACCCCACCAAACCCGATGGGATCAAGAAGAAGAGAAAGGACTTTGATGAAAGAAGGAGGCTTGAAGTCGCACGAGTCCGGAAAACTGGTGCTTGCTTCAGATGCAAAGTTCGAAGAATATCTGTAAGTCTCATTATGTATACCCAGGCACGTCCATACGGAAGTTGACCTTTTAGTGTGGCGTAGGCGCTCCATGTCAAGCATGCGAAAAAGCAGCTGGTATTCTTGGAACTCAGTTATGTATTCGTGAGAAGTTGACGAAAATGAGATTCAGCTCAGGAGGTAAGACTATATCTAGCCGGTACTTAGTCAATTGAGCTAATAGTTTCAGATCTTCACTATATCGATTATACTGCGAGGTTGCTAAACCAGGAGCTTATCGCAGGCACAACTCATCTTGGACCACATCGAAAAGTCTCCTTGTCCATGGACTACATTGACAACCCAGTTCTAGAAGTTGACGTACAGGATTATTACGGGAGCACAACACCACCATGGTTCTGTTGTTGGGTCGTAACGGATCAAGTCGGGGAGCAAGTCGAATCATACCGCCAAGAAAGTGCCCGCTATGCCTTACCGCAACTTCTTCCACCCAGCCAACTGATTGACTGGGTCGAAAGAATGATCGTTCATCAGGATACCCGCTGTATAGGCTTCCAGCAAACCGTGGATTCATTCATCTTGAGATACAGTCAATCGGAAGCATCCCTGCCTATGGTAAGCAAAATCTCATCTTGATGTCTTTCTCAGCCTACTTACACAACACAACACAGTACGAATTTGTCCGTAAAGTACACAGGCTCAATTGTCTGACAAAAATCCGCTTGGGCCTTATTCTTTGCATGGAAAGGGGGGGGGATATGACTTCGCCATCTTGTGCGTTGCATACCCAGTTTGGCCAAATCTCAAAGGCGGCCTCCCAACCAATAGAGAAAGAAGTTCTACTGGAGCTTGAGAAAATTGTCTTTGGCACTGCGGGTATCGGACCTGATAACTCAATAGCCCTCTGGGCCAGTCTGTGGTGTCTGATTCTGATGTATCGGAAACTCGTCCATACATATATGGCCTTCCAGGAATTTCCTTGCCATGTACCTGAAGATTACAGCGGGTTTCCTGAGTGCAAGCTCGAAGTTGGGACGCATTTTTATCACTATCTTGTGTCTATCTACGCAGCCCTGTTCCGCGTAACTAGTCCGCTCTATGCCGACTTCCGGGTAGCTTCAACACGCAAGCTTCTCAACGATGACGAGTCACTTATTGAAGCCTTCATGAGCTTACGCACGGAGAGCTTCTATTTTCGTAAGTGGCTTTAGTTTTATTTGTAGAACAAAAGCTGACTGTTTCTTAGAAAGAGAGTCCATGTCTATGTCTGCATCACACGATCAATTGCTGCGCAGAATGATACTGGATCGAGAAGCGGGACTGAAACCAAAACAACTAAACATAAAGTGATTGTTCCTGTTGATCAAGTGCTTCTACTCAGTTGGTTGTGTGGGCTTAGTTATCGTTAAAATCAACCGTACAAACGATATTACGTTTCATAGGCAACCCGATCGTTATCATAACATCCAAGTCAGAAAGCAACCGTCTAGACAAGCAGTATTTCCAATAGACTTTACTCAATGTGACTCTGTTGGTATTAAACTTCGAATACTTTAAGATCTACAGTTATCTGGCCTTGAATGCAGCTCACATCGTGATATATGCTCGTAAGTGAGATCCCTATTGGTGAGAAGACTTACCAACTTCCTCTGTTGATTATTATTTTTAGTTTGCAGACCAACATATAGTTACACACGCTGTGTAGGTATCATCACACAGAACAACCAAGTCTTCGAAACCTTTCTACAAGCTGCCAGAGTAGCGCGTGCTTCTCATTTGACAGTTGCGCATCAACAAGCGCTTTTGCCGCCCCTCCTGCGTCTGGGCACGACACAGACACCAACAGTCGACATCAAAGTCGCACAATGGAATGACTTCAAAGCGGACATATTCACGGGCTGGAACTACCAGAAAAGAGCACCTGTATACCCTGTTATTACTGAAAAGGAAGAAAAAAGACAGCCATATTTAAGTTGGAACCTTGAGGTACACTCTCCCCCTCACCAAACAGCTCAAGAAAGGAGTCACCGATCAGCGTAAAAAGCGACGCGCCGCCGAGCCAGTGTATTTCGGGCTCACACTGAACTAAGATACTGGGTCTATTCTCTGGACTTGGAAAGATGAAAAGTGCCCGGGCATGCCCGCCGGTGCGGTCTGACTCAACACTCAATGGACACCGATCACTATACGTGCAGAGGCTATCTCCGACTACGACGAAAGCGAGTTGCATATCGTCAAAACCTACAACGAAGAGTATCTCAAGGCGAACGCCCGCCGAGCCACCAAGAAATGGGCAATGGAAGGCTCTGTGCGGCACCCAACCGTGGACCCAGAACACAGCGCCTTGCATCCTCCGAAGCGCATCCTCAGTCGTTCGCCCCGACGCAGATCGCATCAAACTAGTCGCAGATGAAGTCGACAAACCCCCGTCTGAACGAGGCAGCCCCTATTAAGTCGAGAAGGAAAATTGGAGTGGAAAGGAGGGTTGACATTGCCCCCTGCAGAGTCTTTCCACTGGAATCTAAGCGCTCCTGTATTTCCGTCAACAATTAACGTGTAGTATGCAATCTCTTGAGGCCGAGCAGCCTGCTCTCGTCTTGGCGATTTCCGGGGCTCTGAGGTGGCAGCCTCACGCTTCCTCTTTGACCCTGCCTTTGTTGGCGAGGATGGCGGTGATGACCAGGTACATGACGATGCTAATGACGAGGACCGAGGGGGGGGCGATAGCGAAGCAGAGTCTGTGTTATCAGCCCAGACTCTAGCTGGACACCCAACCACTTCGATATTTGGGCTGCTAATCTTTGTGGCAGAGACAATGATGCCCTTCTTCATTGAGGTCCAGTTAAGGAAGATAGTGCTCATAAGGGCATCTTGCTTGATTAGGAGGGAAGAGGGTTTGCAGAATCTTCATCCATGGAGGAGCAGTATATGTTTACACACCAGAAGACCATAATGCAGTGCGCCAGAGAAGATAGCACCAACTTGTATACAAAATGGCGAATGGTTCCTTCATGCAGTCCGTTCATTCTCAAAATCCACCAGAGGCCCAGAAGAAGGCAGTTCTGGCCAAATGGAGGAGGTCGTTCGGGTGCAGGTAAGTAAACTTAGGATATCCATCCCATGGAAGTGATGGACAAGACTTAGGTAAACTGACCTAGGTAGTGTAGAAATAGTAAAGCATCTTAAAATCAGAAGCATTCATGCTCTCTGAAAGTGAAAATGCTGTATTCAAGGGTGGAGAAAACTGAACGGATATACCAATACGACTTGAAGCATGTTAAGCATTCCTTAATCCATCGATCTATCCGGTAACAGCAGACCAAGCACGGTCACCTTTGAGATAAGACTCTCCTTTATAGATTTCTGGCCATTGGTAGTTTCTCAAGCCCTTTTTTTTTTTAAGAAAAAAAAAAAAAAAAAAAAAACATGCCACACCTGTAAGCATATCATTCACGAAGAAGGCGCATCGGAGCTACTCAACAATACGAAAAGCCAGAACGCCGCAAGCAAAGAAGTCTGTAGATAAACTTGGTCCAGAGGCCCCGCCTGAATAAGGCGAAGTCCTAGAAGATCAGTTGGGAGGAGGGAATCTACTAACCTTGGATGAAGATTCGATTGGGAAGAGGTCGACAACGACTCTTTCAACTGGATGAAGACGAAGAGCCAGATGTACCTCTTGACGAACTGGAAAGACCATTGAGGAAAGGTAGACTCACGAAGCTTGAATGAAGCGTTCCTTGATGAGAATATGCATATGAATGCAGCCAGATACCAGTCAAGTTTTATAACACTGGTTGACAAGCTATCACACAGGGCGAAGTATGGCATCGTTGAAGGCTTTAGCTATTTTCAAGCCAGCCTGGAGATATGACCTCATAAAAAGGCATCTGCCCTATGATACTCCGAACGGGAAACGCATAGTGTGTTCGAGGGCTTCAACTTACAGCAGCAGACTTCCAAGCATCCAGCCATGCCTAATAGGAAGATCAACCATACGTATCTTAAAGCCGAGGCACTTGCTTACACTCCCCCCCTCACTAAAGAGCAAATCGCGGAGGGCATTACCACTTAAAAGCCTGAACGACGCATCGGAGTGACGATGTACTTCCGACTGACCCTCAAGTACGAGACAAGATCTGGATCTATCCTCGGGCATGAAGGGACTTCCTCGGCGGAGGAATACCAACGGACTCTTCTAAATCTTCCATGAAATGACATATCTTGGTATAAGAGCTGAAGTGATTCGAAATCACGATGGTCACGAGAGAGAACACATCAACAAGTCCAAGAAGGAGTACGTTAGAGCCAACTCACGTCAGGCCATCAAGAAATGGTCACCAGAAGGATCTCACCCATAGCCTACCATCGACATGGAAGACTGTACGCTTTATATAGCAAAAGCTAACCTTGTATCTTTGTGTATTCGTTTGGGAGCTGAGCAAATGGTTAAAGTTGCCGAGGAAGTTGAGGCATTATTGTCAAGCCTATTCTGTAGAAAGCTTAATATCAAGTGACGACTAATGGACCAAAAGCAAGGTGAGCGGTGTAGTTGAGCCTAGAATCCTTTGATTTATTCTATTCTTAATCTGTCCTGGTTTTGCTCTCAGGCTATCTCTTTTCTCTTTTTCTTTTTTGGTCTAATAAATTGGCGTGTGAGTTGGGCACGACACTTGCCTTCCCGCAAAAGGTGTAATGCATTGCCTTTATCGTTACGGATTTCTCGCTCGTGCATATCTAGCCGGCTGAACCCTCCTATTTTTGCAATGGAGGAGCCGATATATATCTTTGTAGGCATGCACGGGGTAACCGGTACTCTTGTCGTTTTGACTTGTCGTTTGCCATAGATTGCCGACTCCTCGAGTACGATGTTCTCAGTTCCAACCTGCACGGCTACGTTCATATATACGATACGCTGCGTGGTTCTTTTGGGGACCTTTGGTAGGCCCATGAGGTCCCTAGGTTCAGATTGGCTCTTCCTAGTACCTCATGCGTCTTCATTGGAGTATGACGTAGGTATTGAATTATCTGTAGGCTGGCCAGACACGTTTGCCAGCATTGCCCTGAACTTAACTGTTGTTGTTCAACCGCTTCGACTAAGATTTTACTAGGAGCTAACTTGGAATGATAAGGCCTAAAACCTACATTTCTTTAGGATCGCTTCAGGACTTCTTTAGGAGCGGCGGACCATGAGACCGTCAAGTCCAAGGTTTGGTTAATTATAGTGATTGCCAAAAGGGGGGAACTGGAATTTGGATCTCAAGCTCGTCAATGCGCTGGCCCGACTCTGGATCATGGAGTAGGTAAAGTTTTGAGGCACGGCTAGTATGTGTCCCCCAATCCTGATATTAGCTCGCCACCCATCTGATAATTCCCATACTAGGCTTTGAAGTAGGCTGTGAAGGAAGCAAAGATATTGCTGAGCGAATCAAGTGGAGAATTGACAGGTTTTACCTTACAGCTGGTGTTTCGGAGAGTTATACGAAAGAGGCATTTTGTACCCGTAACTTATGATGACTTTGCGCTCACTTTCTGATTTTATTTTACAGAATAAACGTATCCTAGACCTCATCATAGTCTCGAGCAAAGAGATGAGTTAATATGTCAATTTTGTTTCAGGTCACATCGTCATCAGTAGAAGAAAAAGCAGGCTGGAAAGTCGCGTTGCATTTACTTTGAGAAATCTGGGCACATGACTGGTGTCTCATGCAAATCATCTTGTCTTGCTCGATAAGGCAACCAGCGTGGGTCTCGCTTCCAATTTTACCGACGCGAAGCTCCGGTGGCGCTGAGGTTAATTTTGACCACGGCCGGAGCCGTTGTCGGCCCCGCATTGCCGGGACGGGGCGATGCGCCTAAGTTTAGGCCGGGCGAGAAATTAAGTCCTAAATTTAATTGACGATATCTAAGTTTTCAATGAGTGATTAAAATTAAATTGACTTAAATTTGAGCCCGCTGTCGGATATAAAAACTGTGTAGTTGCGATGCCTGAGAAATTGTCAATATTATGCAAACATGGTTGCATTTACTGTGTCTAGAACCACTCGATTTGGTGCCATTCGAATTCAACAGATCAATTCTCAATAACTTACAAATGATGATACTCTGATGATGGGCGCAATGAGTCTTTCTTGGAGTCGTGAGTTCTTAGAGGCGACATCCCTGTCTATACAACGGCACGATCCCACTTTGGGATGTCAATGAACTAGCAACACCACCAAGCTAAGTGCTGACCCTGGGAAGAAAAGCATAGAAGAAGTCAATAGTCAGTTTCTGCTGGCTCTTATGATGGGTTCTAATGTGTATCTAGGTTTGGTTTGCCCAATTGAGTGTTTCGGTTTGAGTTGATAACCCATATATCACAGATATACTCGATTGCTCTACTACACGACACCAAGGCTAACGGACCGCCCGTGCGGAGGATAACAAAGGGAACTAGTTCGATTATACTGACAATCGCGACTTTAAATTGACAGTTTCGCAAGTGCAATTGTTCCCAGGAAGTAATTGGCAGCCCTTGCTTGAATATACTTGTCTTTGTCTAGTTATCCAGGTATCAACACCAACAACACATCACGGAGGTTCGATAGCATCAACAGGCAATTGCGCCAGCAACACTAGATAATTCTAGCCGTCTAGTTTACCATCGATAAAGTTTCGCCTCTCCTCCATCCCAACAATAGTCATATACACTATTCCCGTGATCTAGGTCTACTAGCAACTCGTAGCGTTCTCCTGGACTCAACTCAAGTCGAAAACCGGTAAGACAAGGTTGTTTCATTGGTCAATTACAGTGGAATTTTGTGAGATCTAGCCAATACAACCCCTGTCTTACACCGAGAAGTGAAGAGGAGGATGGTGTAAGTGAGCAAGTCCACCACGACTGTCGAGGAAGGCCGAATTATAACTCTCTGGTGCCAGGACGTGTCTCTGAATCGCTCAATCTTGCACGCAAGCATCAGGCACATTGGAACTTTTCACCTTATCGTCTTCTGACAAGTATTTGCTGCGTGCTTCAATTCGCCCAGCGCAGACAGCGAGGTTCCACCAAGATAGCTCCTCGTGACTTACACCGGAAACAGTACATTACATTGCAGGGCAGGCAGGTCGTCAACATGAATAAAGGAGGTGCTTCCGCTGCTGTCTTTGCGTCCAGAGACTTGTCCCAGATAGGTCAAGAAAACCCGCGTGCTCCCACCTCCCCGGGCCTGGACTATGATGAGCTCTTCAGGTCTGTCTTTGACTGGGATCTCTACTGTGACTCGACCGGGTCTCAGGACTACCCAGGAGCCTCTAGCTCCCCTCGCCTAAGCTACAGGGACCTTCCCTCGCTCATCACTGATATCCCTTCCTTTCTTGATCATCTCTCTCTTGACAGGAGCGAGGCCGAATACCTAAGGATGACCCCTGGCCTGAGCCCGGACGATGGAGGGATTACCACATCCGAGTCCATGGGTCAGACCCCACCAGAACTCGTCAGAGGTGGTAGTACCTCTCCTTCGTCTCACTCTGGCTCCGTCTTCTTCGATGGCGTAGACGATGTTCGTCGACGTCCTCGAGTCAGCCTCCAAGAGGTTCAGGCCCAGGATGATAAGTGGACGTACCCTCAGGCCGTACCTAGCAAGCACGCCCCCCGGGGGTATGGCTACCCACATCAGATCCAGGTACACGAGTCCTCATCCCGCCACTCAAGCCACACCAAGACATACTCATACTCACCCTCCTCAAACTCAACTTCTGGTGTCAAGCGTCAGCGTTCTGTGGAGAAGAGGTCAAGACAGCTCTCTGATCCAGATCAGACAGCCGATGTCCGCAAGAGTGGAGCCTGTCTTCCGTGCCGTATTTCCAAGACCCGCGTAAGAAAACCAATCCAATACAATGCCTATACAAGGCCATTGCCCCTCTGAAACAAACACTGAACTGAGTCATTACCCAGTGTCAAGACTGTGGCGTCTGTCCTTATTGCCGTAAGGCCTTCCCAGACCACTCACACCTAGTCTGTACCCGTAGGACCCCTGCGGTTGCTCCGCCTGTGATTCGTCACATCGTCGGTATGTCGAACAACCCCCCCGGCCCCCAGCCTCGAAGTGAGACATGTACACTGAGACATATCATATTTAGACGTCTGGTCACCCGACCCTGCGGAAGAGAGGCGTGTCGTTGATCATGAGCCTCGCTTTCCCACTGCCAAACCCAGAGATATTGTCATCTTCTTCACCCGCGATGCCGAATCCCCTTTTCTTCGAGCATCTGTCCAAGCATACCATTCTCAGAATGGAACAGATGAGAACCCAAGAAACGCTGCGTTTGAGCGGGATAGATTTCCCACTTATGGTGAACTCCAGCGCTGGGTTGAGGCACAGATCCGAAGAGAACGCAGCTCTAGATTTGAGCATATGGTGCAAAACTTTTTGCTTTCATATTATGAGGACGGCCAAGGACTTCCAAAGGTAACACTCGCAACCCACTCTTCCTGATCCTTGCAGTATCCAGTAGAGCTAACTGTTATTGTAGCACAATCTCGTCTCCAAGGTCCACACAATGAATTGTTTCTTCAGAATCTGGAAAGCTCCGCGCTTCACCTGCTGCAGCTCGTCCAATAAGCTCTCTCAGGTTCCCTTTACTGTTCAAGCAGAGCTTAGACGCATTGCATGGAACGCACTTGTGTCTCATGAGCACGATATTCTCAAGCTCCTCGAAGACTGCTTGGCACAACAAGAGTCTCTCAAAGCTCAAGAGAAAATGGCAGTTTGGGCTAGCTTGTGGCAACTCATGATCATGTACAGAGACTTGGTCGTTGCACATGATGGATATTTCGCCCGAAACCCAAGTGCCCAGAGAGATCAGAATATTGGTAAGAGAATTTGACTTGAAGGTCAAACAGCATTGCTAATGATACTCAGTTGGGGCTTTTGAGAATCTTTACAATGGATTCTTCCCTTTGATAGCCATATTCTATCACTGCCAATTCAAGACTCCCAAGAGAATGGAAATGTCGATGGACTGGCTCAAGGACTATCCTTCTCAAGCTCGTCACAGCAGCAAAATTCGCCAGTTCGCGCAGGATATGATGGACACCAGAAAGGAATTCTGTAAGACCACAACGCCTTACTATGTGGGACATGCCACTGACCCTTCACCAGACGAGAGAATCCAGCGTTCGTCGTACAAGGTTGACGAGCGACTAAGCGCCTTGGTAGTTAACCATGAGCTTAAGAAGATCTCATCGAAGAGACGCCCTCGAAGTAGTACCAAGAGTAAGGGAAGCTCCCGTGATAGTGCGTAATAACTGCACAAATCATGTCCAGTCATTACAGAAAATGATTTGCAAACGAAAAGTCAAAAAAGTAAGAAGAAAAAAAACATATGGAAAAGACAAAATACGGACAAAAAAGCATGATATGATGGTTCTTTTATGATTTATAACGAATACAACGACGTTCGCTGCATATGGACTTGTTAAATGTGGATCAAAGGAAAACATGTGTGTATTGGGTCGGTTTATGTTGACGAAGAATGTGTCATGGCGATAGGCTCACTTGGGCAGTTATCTTGTATCTTGGCTTCTTCCCTCCATTCTTTTTGGCGGTTTTCTCAACTCTGTCGGCAAGATCTTCTAGACTGACACCCGCTATATTGGCGGAAGCGACTCTAATCGCTAATATGATTCTCTCTTTTTTATCCTCTGCCTGCTTGAGATGTGATTTTATGCTGTGTTCGTTAGACAACAAGACTCGGCGTACTTCTGAAAAATGACACTAACCTGATAGCATTTTCCACCTCCTTTGCAGTCGTTGGGATGATTGGTACAACCATGGCTATAAGCCCAGCTACAGCACCAATGTACGATGCCCAAAATGGTGCGTCAGAATGCTTGCTCTCAAGAAGTGCTGATAGGCTCTGCTGAAGCTGTGAGTCCAAGGGCCCTAGAACGCCTCCCCATCGAGCTAAGGCTGAGAGCGCCAGTAGAGCCCTTCCGGTGTGTGAAAGTCCAGGGACCTCCGAATCCCGGGTAATTGCATGATGCAGTGCAAACGACGAGTTGTTATCCGAGTCGTGACCCTGTCGAGTCCAAATTTCCCGCACAAAAAGAGAGTCCAGCCCAGGAGTCAAAACGTTAGGCATGGATGAGAAGTCGAACTCTGCAGGAAGAGCACTTCTCAACGTGTTCAACACAGCATCAAACACGGGTTTCTCACCTGGCGTAACTCCAGCAAGAATATCGAGAGGGTTACACTCACGGACTTGGAACGGAAGTTTCATCATAAGTGCACCTTGACGATTCGAACCGCCACAGAATGTCACGTTTCCAATATTGGGTACTGTAGCGAGCAATGCATCAATGACGGTAGCGATTGCAGGGAATTGCTTACGGCGACGCTTTGAGAGTCCGAAAATTCGACTGTCATGTTCCTCGTTGACTCGACGCATGTGCTCAACCTTGGAGAAGAGTGTGCCTGGAGCCGTATAACCGCTCGTATAGGGAATAGGGTACGGGCTCACAGGATCCTGGTGCATGAGCATGCTGCCATAACCGCGAAAACCACCTCCACACATGAAGACGTTCACGCGAGAACCCTCATCATGAGAGCCCTTCAGAGCGTTAAGTGCAGGGAACTTGGAGCAGAGGTTGGCGTATGCCTGTTGCATGCCGGTTTGAAGCTTTGAGATCTCAGAAACCTGAACATCGGCTGGCTGCTCTTGCAGCACGCGAATTAATCTTGCGGCTCCAAAGGGCAGACTCACTCCAGCTCTAGCAGCATCTACTTCGTAATTTGGCTTGCTGGTGTCCACCCATGTCATCTGCACGCTCCCGCCCCCGAGGTCCAGGAACAGAGCGCCATCTTCAACGCCAACGAGACCACTGCGAGAGCCCATGACAGCACCAAAGAGGGTCTCAACAGCAGGCTCAAGTATGCTCACTCTGAGGCCATTGGTCGCAGATGAGATTGCCTCGAGCATTTCAGAAGCATTGTCAGCCCGGCGCATGGCCTCAGTAGCGAGGATGGTGATGTGCCTCGCTGGCACTCCATGACGTACAGCGAGTTGATGAAAACGCTTCAGCGTCTTGGACACGGCAGCAATGGTTTCTGGGAGAAATACTAAACCTCGGGGTGTGTTCTTGAGTGCATCAAATAGTGAAATGGCAGCGCGAGTTGCGTAGATGGGACGAAGGAGACGTGTAAATGGAGGCGCTAGTGATGTGATGGAGAATCGAATGCCATTACTGAGTGATATGTCAGGTATGAGAATCGTTTGAGTTATTTAGAACTATTGATACCTTCCCATATCAACTATGGCATAGAGTTGACTTTCCCCCTGTGGGTTCCAGGGTGTAATGGTCTGCGACAGATTGTCGAGGGTGACGATATCGGGAGCATGTGAGGTCATAATTAACCTAGACAGCGGATTGATCCAATCGAGGCGAAAAATACGATAAGAGACGTTTCTATAGTCTATGAATAATCTTGGGCGCAAAGAATACATACAGCATACGCCTGCTGTTGGTGCCAGTGTCGGTGAGGCCGAGATGACTCCAACAGAGATCAAAAGTTGGTTCAGTGCAAGTTTGATGCTGGCGGGGGATGTGGGGTGTCATGATTGCGGGGTCGGCCGTCTCAAAGCCCGTGACGGCGCCGTATTATCCGGAGCGACTCTGCTCTTGGGCCGGCCACTCAGGAGACAACAAATTGACTTCTTATCATATTGTCTTTATTGTTCGCTTCCCTTAGAACTTACTAACTGCATCACTAAAGTACTATAAGGTAGATATTGAATTAATTTTACTGTATAACTTTTAAGCGGGTTATATTTAGATATACTCTTATCATTATAGATATAAGAGTTTAAAGTAAATTTCAACTAATAAGGTACCTTAAGGATAGATTAGATAATTCACTTATACTATTACATCTTGTATATATGTGGCTCTTAATTTCTGTCTATTCTTTATATTCAGCTCTATATCTAGGCGTTATTACAACTTCTTTATCCCCTGCTCAGCGCTTTTACTTCATCATCTGTATCACAGTTTATTATCCCCAAGCATTCACGTGTTTCCATCCGTACCTAGTTCGTTAGTTTTGGCTCTGTGAAAGAAACAGCCAACCTTATGTAGTTTGTCTTTAGTCTCGGCTTAGGAATGCGTATGTGAAGTGATTGGCCATCTCTGGATGAGCGCCATTTGATGTTTATCCTATTAACTCAGTTGCGCAACTGGACCGTTCAACATCAACAATGGCACAGATGCCAATACACATGGCTCTAATGCTTCTGTGTCTGATTTAAGGCTGCCTCTACGGATGGGCTTATGGGTTCGAAGTAGCGACACATAAGTCTGCGGACAGCCTCTCGGTATCCATCATCTTTGCCATGGCCTTTTGCTCTTAAGTATTTAGCATGATGTCGTATCCTCGGGGGCATGTGTAAGAACATATTGTCTTACACAGCGATGACCATATCGTCGAGGTTCGTGATTGCCAGAAGGATTAGTGAGAAGCTCCCTTTGAACCCAATGTACCATTATCTTCCAGCCATATTTTTACCCTTCGCTCGTTGCTCCATCCCAGGTATGTTATGAAATAAAAACATATACTCTACATCTCTGCCTTGTGGGTCATAGTTGACATGAGGTCCAGGTGCATATTACACCACAATAGTATTCGAATACCTATTTAATTGTAGGTTGAGCGTTGCTAATATGTGCCCATACCTAGACTGACCTCGACGTTCATGGTAGACTTGCCATCCCTCTACTGTTAGTTGTTGTCGAAAGAAAATTTACAGGGAATTATTACCTTGTAAGACACCTCAAGGGTTAGGAGCGTCGAGATGCATGACCCAGATTCCTGGAATCTTGCCCTGTGTCGATTAGTGTTCCTATCCATTATCGTGAGTGATTTTGATCGCAACCAAGGTTCCCTCCCATTTGAGTAGACTGCGTAAACATGTATCACACTGACAACCTTATCAAGAGAAAGGTTGTAATAGGTCTAAGGCCCATGGACTTCTTGCCAACAGACACTGACTTTTCAGGGTGTACTAGAGTTCCTCATTCTTGTATTGAAGAATTTGTTTGCCACGCCTTAATAACCTTGAATATTTCCATCTGTCCCACGAACCATTGACCCCCCTGGTTCACCTCTGAGCAAATTGCCCGAGCTAACTGTCATCTTTTGGCCTTTTTTCGCCTTTTCCCCCCTTTTCTTCTTCTTCTTACATATATGCGATTCAGGTGTGTTAATGGAAAGCATCTGCAATTGAACAGCAGTCCAATACCCTAATCTGAGACACGTCCGTTTTAAGAAGGGCTCGAGTGACTCTCTTACAGTGATCAGTCAGTCAACTATTTGGACAAAAAGCTGCAGCGAGACAGGTTTCTATCTCCTTCCTGTCTGCACTATATCTTCGTCAAGTTCCGCGCTGCCGTATGATTCGAGTCATGCCAGGCAAGGTGGTGATACGTGCAATGGCACTTGCAAAATTTGTGTCTCAATATGCCTATGAATTCACCAGGTCAGTCAGATCTCTGCTGTTAATAGTACGTCATGCCATACTTCATTTTTAAGGTGTTTTCCTGTTTGACACTGTTATATTGGTCGTGTTGATTGGATGTTCATCTCTGTTTACAAATGACGTCAGTGTCAGCTGTAAAGTTGGACTATGGTGCTATCGTTACATCGTAATGATCCAGGCTTCATCGTCCAGGTTGTGGTGATGAGTCTAGCGTGGTGCTGCACTGGTGCACTCGTGTCTTTGTGAGTGGCTACTACCAGTCTCAGCTCACATGAGATCAGCACATCGTAGAAAAACACAGTGTTCCATCCACTTCCTTTCTAGGCCGTTCTTTATCACAACTTGACCTCTGATTTGACGGTCGCTTAAGAGCCAATCCCGACGTGTGTGTGAAGCTACCTAGGTAGCTGAGGGGTAGGACACCACCCCCACTGCCACCCTAGACATCCTTTGTTTCTGGAAAGGATTCTTGTGATAGTGGGAATAGAGCACTGGAGCAGTACCAAACGATGTGCTGCAAGCTTGTCCAAACGGGAATAGATACTTACTATGCTTTATAGGTAGGCAAGGATGTCAAAGAAGCTCATCATGCAGCTGTGGAAGAATTGGACCAATATCAATTGAATGCTCTGATTCGTAGTTGGTTTGGTCAAGCTACAGCAGTGATATAGTTTGTGTGACTGATAGACCAAGGTGCTTTCTCATTGGCTAATTGAGAATGACGCGTCGACGCGTTCGGTTCTCGCGTTAATCCCCAGCCACCTTTGTTCCAAGTTTTCATGGTGTCCTATTTCTACTAAGGTAGTAGTTGCTTTCCTTAGGTGAGTTAAGTGAGCGGCTACCTTGGTTTAGTTGGAGGTGAGGAAGTCTTAGGTATGCTTCCTCGTCAATGGGAGGCAAGATCGATAGAAAGCAAGATCCCCAAAGTATTCTCCAAGGTTTGAGTTGTTTACATGCAGCGTCATATTGACCCATTTCTCTGTTTCGTTTTATCAACCCCTCACCCTCAGAAGACATCCACACCTTTAACCCTATTCAAACAGACAACCCCATCACGCCTATCCACATCCAAACCCAAAAGGTCATTCGTTTAGAGCGAATGCATGCATGTGAGTGCGGGCGGGCGATAGCTGTGCTGTGCTGTGCTGTGCATCCTTTCCCTGCGCTGTCTTTCATTCTTGCCGCCGACGTGCAGCTCTGGCTAGATGCTTGGGCAGGGGTCGAAACATGCTGGCGTTGAGCCTTGTCTAAATGACAGAGGCAATCTACCTTCTCGTTGGATCGTCACATTATGCTGCTGTTGCTAGCTCTCGAAGCATCTCCCCTCGCCCTTTACTCTCAACCAAGCATTTCCATCGTCAACTCACTCTCTGCAGACGCACATGCTGGGTGCGTTAGGTCACCAATAAGTGGTACCCGACTTCGAGACTAGCCAACGGGGAGCGTGGAAAGCCTAGGCTATTGTTGTCTCATCTGAGGCTCTCAGATCATAACAAACAAACATGAGTTTGATCGCGTCTCTTCAGTGTTGTTTCCAGAATGTCATCCAGCAGACGCTCATATTTGAGCAACTTGAACTCTTTCATACAAAAAAAAAAATTCATATTTTCGATTGCTCCAAGTGTGACAGACAGAATCTCGGCCGTTATTTGCATTTGTCTTTTCTGCAGCCGCTCCCAAACCCAAGAGGCTGGCCAGACGCCGCATCTCTATGCGAGGTCCCGAGCGAGTCTAATAAGTCAACACCTACGGCCGGCCGCCGAGAGTTGACCGCCCCAGAACCAGATCAGAGGAACAAAGACCGACGAATGGTACTTGAATGCAAAAATTGCCAATCCTGGACTCATCATCGCCTCTGCAACGATAACGGTAAAGCAAAGTTCACATCAAACAAATAAACACAAACATAGGTCAACCGTACCGAGATCTTCATAGGTACTGTACCATAGCCTACCTTACTGTACGTTTGCAACACAACAAGGTACGCAGGGTCTCAGTCGGCTGTCCTTTTGTCTCCATTCCATCACATGGCCTCGATCACCTTGAGGATCATCAACCTCTTCATCAGACCTATCACGGTTGCTCTACCGTCCAGGGTTTTCGCTCAAGCTGGCACAACGTGCCCTCATCGCCCACTGACCGCTGCTTGAGCTTCCTTGTCACGGACGCTGCCGGGGTTGACTTGACAAGGGCTTTGCGCTAGCACGCCGCCTGTTGGGGGCTTACTGCCGTCCTCACCACCACCGTCAAGGGACTTACCAGTGGATCGCCAGAAACCGTAGAGGTCAATACACGATTGCAAAGTGCAGCGCAGCGAGCGCATCATATAATATAACATCAATATCGCGTCCTGCCGTGGAACGAGTCCTGTTCTCTGCTTTGTCCTCAGTTGGAGCATAGTGTTGGAGAAGCACAGCACCGTTGGGACCGACCGGCATCTAGCGAGCCAGTATTTAACCAACAAGCATTGCACCCGACAGCTCTTCTGCCAGGTACTGTACCTACTTACTTGGACTGCAGCGTTCGCGCCACCCGCTGTTCGCTGTTGGCCCACATCCGTGGCCTCGACCAGTGTGCTTCAAGTTTTTCTCTACCCTGGTTGGGTCGAGAGACAAGGAAGAGGAGACGTACCGTGCTGAACGAGCCGCCCGGCCATTCCCAGTTGACCCTGCTCTCTCCACCCACCTCCCGTTGAGCATTTGGCTTGCCCATTCATACATAGCGCACACTCCCGCCCACCACACCCACATCGTCCCGGTCTACTCTCCTTTCTCTTTCCACTCTCCATTCCAGTCTCTCGTTTGCGCCCAATACTCCTCCCATCATCTCTCGTGCTCTCGTACATTGCGCCGACTGTCGGTCGTGCGGGCTCAGCTTGTTCACTGCTTGTCTACGGGACCCTCAACTGCGACGGCGCGTCTAACCGAGACCGCCACCCGCTGTTGTTTATTTGCGACTGGGAGACCTCCACAAATCCCGCGGCGGTGACAACAATAAACGGCCATCGCCTTGTATGACGACCATAACCATAACCACGACAACGACAACGACTTTCGTCTGAGACACACTTTCCTTGTTTTATTACCGCCTATCACATACCAAACTCGACGGCGCGCGCTCGAACAATCAGCACACTTTGTTGTATTTTCGTCTATTTCCCTGGAAAGTATTGGCGCGCACAAATAAACAGTCTGTCGCATCCTGTCGCGCTTCAGCCCTCGGCTCGATCTCATACTTCGTAACCCATCTGGCGCCTGAAAGCACATCGCCGAAAACCTGGTTGATAATTTCGAGCTCAGTATCGTTTGATTTGCGGTGCGACATCCTGACGAGATCTAAGACAGCGCTGCTGCATCCCGAAACATTGGCCTCGACTTGTTCTGCGCTCAAACCGACCCGCTTATCGCTGCTCCCCCTCGAATACTTATACCACCATTTCGGAGTTCACGCAATTCTGGAGCGCATTCGCGTTCCTTGTGACCCGCCATGTCGCACTTCCAATCTCTCGCGGCCCCTTGGCCGAGAAGCGCGCGCCGTGAGGATCTCCTGAGAACGCCCGAGCCTACTCTAGAGAGCGAGACTCAACCACCATCCCCGCCGCGTCCCCGTTTCCGAGTCAAGAGAAGGAATGCGTCAAATCTCAATGCGCCCACAGAGCAGTTTCTCGCTTCGGTTGCCGCTGCAGACATCCCTATTCCCAGTATCGAGGAGCCGCGTGTACTTGACGAGGAGATGACAGAGACACTATACCCGATGTCACATTTCAGCAACATGGACGATATACCCTTCACACCCCACGGTGGTTCAGAGCGCATGTTTTCGCCTCCAAAAACTCCTGCTCCAGACCTATTACCAACTTTGACCCCCAAACAATATCCAAACTGGTCTATCGATTCTACTCTCAGTAGCCTTGAATCTAGTCCCGATTATGAGTCCAGCCGGCCTTCGACAGCCCATTCGACACACACGAGCGCTTCCCTACTGAGCTACTTTTCTATCAGCTCTGAGGATCTGAGTCAATGCATCAGCCCAGATAATGAGCACGCAGATCTTGCGAACGAGCTATCAAATGCCGACGATAATAGTAAAACTCTCAAACCTGCCAAAACGGTGATTCCCCGAGATACCATTCGAAGAGCACCCTGGACGAAACCTATGAACCAGCACCTATGGTCTACCTATATGATGTACTTGCAAGACCCCAAGGTCACGCCGTTCCGTATTGGGAAGAGTGGCATCCCTCCCCATGGAGTCTGTTTGCGTGTGGCCCGAGAGGCGAGGAGGAGTTGGAAGGGGTCAAAGGCTCAGACAAATATTGATCTCAGTAGTGGGAGCATCACACCTACTCAAGGAGCTGCTGGTCCATATGTTCAGTGGCCTCATACTTGTGCCGCCACTCGCGCCCAATTGCGGGAGCTTTGCAAGATGAACGCCAGGTCTAAGACGCGGGGTTCACAATATTTAGCTCCCAGCCCTTCCCCATATAACAAATCCACAGTTCGTTATTGGAATCGTCGAACAGTCCTCGGTCGCTCCCCCTCGGTCTTCTCGAGCCAAGATATGGCAATGTCATTGGCGGTTAGCACTTCTGATTCCATGCAACTGCAAGGTCCTCTGGCTCAATTGACAAACTCCCAACCTGAGCCTCAAATCGACGAACATTCGCTTCCTCCACCGGGTCGCGAGACGCTGGAGCCAGTTGAAATAAAGTACACACAACTTGCATCTCCCTTTGGAGCTCGAAGCTACGGCCCCAGCTCGTCAAGCTCGCTACCCTCAAACTTCGTTGTGGATTCTAAGTTGCAGAGACAAACGCACACAGGCGGCCCGCGCCGCGCTCTCATGTCTCCGGTCCGACTTACACGTAGCCGATCAACCCACAAGCGCCGGCCCAACCATCTGGAGACTCGGAAGATTAAGCGACCCAGTCTCGGCTCCGATCTTTGGGTTGACCCAGCCTCAATTGTCGACCTATCAGCCACCAATGACCAGTTCGCAACGCCCAAGACCGAACCTGAGATAGACTCTGACGTCGTTGTCCCACGCAAGAATCTCCAACAGCTTTTCGAAGCTTCGGGGCCACTAGCTACTCAGCAGCAAACACTGGCTCCCCCAGTTGGAGACGTGCCCCCTCGTTTGGGCTCACCATTCGCTCTTGGAGGGTCAAGTTTTTCCTTCCCGAATCGCTTGTCACATGGAGCTGCCAATGACCCAGACGCTCTTCGCCGGCCATTTGCAACAGTCCAACAATCCAGTGAAAGCAACTACGGAGTTACCCGATCATCGCTAGCAAGCCGACTGGCTTATATCGACGAAAGACTTAAGGATTTCCGTCGTCGAGACCAACCACGTCGACGTTCTGAGTCACCGCTCTAACACACCTCATTTGTGTTTTTACTTTTCTTTGTACATTCCACAAGGTTATGTCACCTGACGAGTTTTATGAGTTCATGGATGCCGACACACACACACATTGATCAAATCTTGTTGGGACCGCGACTCAACATTTGCATATGCATCTAGACAGCAGCAGTCTATCTGGCGATGGCCTTCATTTTCTGATTTCCTTCTGCTTCTACACCTTGCTTCACTTTTCTTTCTATACATTGGGATCACCTAGCACGCAGGCGAGCGTCTTTGCTCATTGCGTCTTCTTATCTCGACAATCGCCCAACGACATAACTTGTCAATTTCCTTTCAATTCTTCCCAGAACGGGATGATTTTTCAACAATTCATGATGATATGATGGAACGAACAGCATGTAGGCCAAACAGCGCCTTACGTTTGCCGTGTTATTTTTTACCCTTGCAATTGAGTAAAACAGACATCGCCATAATTGGGGATGTTGTGACGAGTGACACGATTAAGCTCTGTATGGGCCCGAACCATGAAGACGTATCAGGCTTAGACGAATGATGCAGTGGAATTTAATGTCCATAGAACGAGCAACGATCTGAATGATGTCAAAAAATACTTTTCATAAAAAAACAGTACATCGAGAGTGAACGTAGATATTGTTCTGGCGTCAAGAATGAGATAGTTGAAGAGTCCATGATGTTTGATTATACTCTTGTTATGATAGGATACCTTGTCGTTATGTACATTAAATACTATTTTACAGAGAATATTATCTTGCTCTCAAGACTCGCTTCAACTTGGGCCATCTCTCTCCGGGAGACCTGACTAGGTTGCGTATATAAGAGAAAAAGGAAAAAACTGGTGGAACAACCAGTATCGTCGTATGACGAAGGCCCATGTCACAGACATGAGGCGATATATATAAATGCCCTCGAGCTTCTCACCCAAGAGACAGCGGTGTAACTTTCCGGACATGCTGGAGAACAGCGAGCTGGTCTAAGCCCCCTGGGGTCCTGAAAACAATCAGGATCTTCTAAGTGTGCTCACCACCAAAAATGTGTCCCGTTTATTTCGCGGACATTCTCATCCAGTTGTCGTCCTGTTTGATCTTGATGATCAAGATTTCATGTCAAGTTATGTGAGTTGTCTTGGGGCTGTTTGAGATTAATGGGGTCGTGGTGGTGATCAAGCAGATCAGTTTCACACCCAGCCCCCTTTCCGGATTAATTCTCAACAGCCACTCTCACTTCAGCAATGATTATCTCCCTTCAAGTCTTGAGTGTACTTGAGATAGATCTTACATGCTTTATCGCTTTTGAAATCTCGTCATCGTCGTCCTCGCCGATATCTGAGTCTACTGGCCCGGAAAAGAGTGGTCTGGGCACGACATCGCGATATCTCCGGGTTGGGGCGCTTAGACCTGTGGATTCTGGCCCTGATTCTTTCACCGATGATTGGTAAATGCGGCGGTGCTTTGTTGAGCCTGATTCGTGAGGGCACCGTCGCTCGCCGACGCTTGAGCGATGTGAGTGGAAAGAACATTGGCGGAACCCGAATGCGCGTTCATCATTGCGGAGGCGGTTGGCTGGAATGCGCAGCTGTGGGTTCTTGAAGCGAATGTCGAGACCTGAGAGCCGCATCTTTTCCATGTGTATGTCATAGTCGCTTGCAAATTCCGGTAGCTCTTCTAGTAGATCACTGAAGCGGGTGGGTTCCGAAGTAGCAGATTCCTGAGGGTGAAAGGTGAGACGGGGCCCACCAGTGAAGGAGAAGGCGACCATGGCAACAGCCCATCTTCGAAGTCGAATAGCGGCGAGACCCTCGCATTCTGTGTAGAGAAAAGTAATGAGACCAGAGGGAACGTCCCAATCGCAGCGAAGGTAGAGGTCCTGAATGGAGTCCATGGCGAGGTCCTGAAGTCGATAGAGTCCAAGACGCGAGGCAAAGAGGTGCAAGCGGATGAGAGACCAGTGGATATCTTGAGAAGCTTCAAGACCGGCATCGTAGGCATTAGATATCATGTCATCAAGATGTGGACGGAACCGAAGACCGAGGTGAACCCAGTCAGCAAACAGACCGAACATTGAGGACGATTCCCGAGGTAGCCATAACGAGATGGACTTGGGGCTCGAAGGATCACCAAAACGGTCGGCAAAGAAGGGCGAAGTTGCACACAAGAGTCGCTTATTGACCTTGAAGCGGTGTTGCTTGGGGCCAATAAGTACAGTCGCCATTGGTTCAGGCGAAGGCTGCGAAGGTGAAGGCGATGGCATTGGCGACGGCACTGACTTTTGTGAAGCGCTCACGGCCAAACGGCTATGGCTATCCTTGAAACGACCAAAGCCAGAGGGGCTAAACAGAGGAACCATGATCGTCGTATATGTCTCTTGGAACAGTTGACAAGAGTGTTTTGCGAGTTTCAGTGAAGGACGAGACCCGAAAGGAAACAGAAGGAAGAGGGTGTTGAGGGGGTAAGAAACAAATATAAAACCAAATCAGTCACTATGTAGAAGGGAAGTGCTGGGCCGGCCAGTTGATAGCAAAACAAAACAAGAAGAGAATTCGAAACAGAAGAGCCGTCACCAGGAGTGGCACATGGCAGGATTATCAAGTATCTGGCGAGAGAAAAAAGAAGTCCTCAGACAGAGCTCGCTTGAGCCCCTTGCCAGGACGACAAGGAGCTTCGATAATCGGCCAATCGTAGCGCCATCCATATACATCATCAGCACCAAACGCGGTCGCTAGTGGGTTTCAAGGCGATCATTTGGGGCATGTTCTAACCCTGAAGGCCGCTAGCGTTCTGGGCATCCTCGTGGCGATACAGTGAGCAGAGAAGCCTATTGATCCAGAGGCCTTGGGCGTTTCAAGAGGACGGATCCAAAACGGGCCCCCCTCGTGCGGATATTCCGTCCACTCAGCGTGAGGACCCTTGCATCAGCTTCCATGTCCGTCACACTGGACCTGCGCACTGCAGATGCAGATGCACCTGTGCTGCACAGCGCTTCAGGCTATCATAGGTCGAACCATATAGCCCTCGGCCCCGCGCTGGCGCCTGGTCAGCCAGTTGGATATCGCGATAGGGATGGCAGACGAGATGATGCTCAGCTTCACTTGTGAACATTCGGCAAGCTAATTTCTTGTTCCTGCGTCAGCCCGTATCGGGCACCGGGTGGTCTGTTTTGCCATAATATGAAACCGAGGTTCTTCAGATGCACATATGGATGCATACTATCTCCAAGTGACACAACGCCATTGATAGTGATAATGACCAGATTTAGAACAGAGTAAAATAGCCCCACCAGCCAGAATAAGCTCAAAGTTACTCTTTAAATGAGACGTTTTTTTGGTTTCGAACAAGCCTTTGTCTCTTCAGTGTTTGCACAGGCGCCCGTTGAACATGGAGCTTTCACAACAGACCTTGAGCGTGACGAACCTAGGTTCCATCCACGTTAGCAGGGCGGCTGTTCAAGGCACGGTCTCGATTCTATCACCCCTATCCTTTCCTCTTGGCTGAAACGCCTGTCGCCTGTCGTGGCCTGCTCAAAAAGTAAGACCTCTTGTGACGTGAAGTTATACCGAGTCATGAGTGGGCCCATCGGTTCTTGTTGGTGACGTTGATTCTACGTGCTGCGAAACATCTACAGACAGCTTCAAGTAAAACACTCGAATATTCCAAGATATTGCTTTTGCAATTGTGCGCACCATTGCAACATTGTTTACAGCCTTCACCAAGAGTCGGTAGCATTTTGAGGTATTATATTAATGATGCACATCTGTTTCATGATTCTTATTGACTCCAAAACTCTTTTCGCATCAAGATCCCTAGTGCAATATGTACATACACGCTCATATGCCCCTTGGGATATTTTTTGGACGCCCTGTTTCGACCCAAAATCATTTAGAAACTAGTGCTCGCGGCCAAAAACCCAGTTGTCCTGGAAGCAACTCTGATGTCTTGCCCTCCCAAGATTCCCATAGGCCTTTTTGTTGATTTGGCGCAGCAGCATTGTTTGTGTTAACCGGCGTCCGTCAAAATACTTATAACTCCGGCCTCAATGCACCCCAATCCTGACTTTCGTATGCTTTCGCATCCTAGTCAGGGGTATCAAATCCTATAATCCCAAACGCCATGCTTATGCTTGCGAATCTGCAAATTAGGAGATAGTAGCCGGAATGTCGCCGTCGCTATCACTATCGCTATCACTGTCTGTTTCCGAATTGTCGTCGTCGTCAATTGACATGGGATCATCGAGGGTCCCTCCCTTCGACGGTCTGGTTCGCTCTACAGAACCAGACACACCAGACCGGCCACTCACTGGCGCTGTTTTTGGTGGCACATAGCGGGGCTGAGCTGGGTTCAAGTATGCCGTTGGATCTGTGAGTTCTGCGGTTGCTGATGATCCCGAGAGTCCGCCCATTTCTGACGTAGGGACCCTCTTTTGGGGACTTTCTTGAGTCCTGTTAGTCGCGCTTGATGATGGCAACTGGTCACCGTCGGTTCGTGCCCTCTTTCTTGAGCGAATGTCGCCGTCAGATGCGGTTGTAGCCGGTGGAGTCGCGGTGCCACTTGGAGTCCCAAATAGTCGAGCCTCCTCAGCTTCAATCTCTCCTCGGGTTCGCCTCTCGCGAAGTCGGACTCCAAACTTCTTGCGAGTGGTGCTTTGCTTTGTGTTGTATGAGTTTTTCAGACTTGCCAATCGTTTCGATCTCTCTGGCTCGTCGAGAAGCGCAGCATCTTTCATTAGAGCTCCATATTTTTCTTCTGCGCTCTTCATGATATAATTGAACCTCTGCAAATCTTCAGGGCTGAGGTGGGCGTATGGATCGCGACCCGAATCACGACTCGGAGTTCCAGTAGGATTTGATGTCGTCGAGTGGGACCAGGTCGTTTGGAACTGACTCGACGGTAAAGGCACTTGGGTGTATGGGATGCGTGTAATTCCAGTAGCGGGGTCTGGCACAGGAGGCTGCGGATCCTCAGGACGAAGATCTAGAAGCAACTTCCGCATCATTTCAGCAGTGCCGCGAGAGTGGTTTCCGCAGACGTTAGACTTCTCATGGTAGAGTAAACCACCGCCACTGCCGAATCTGCAACCGCAAAAGAGGCAGACGTCTCTCCCAACTATGTCATTTGCTTGGACTCTGTTGCAGGCGCTCTTCTTGTGGTGCTATTAGTTGTTAGACAAATCCAATTGACTTATTGTTTGAGTTGGTAACTTACGTAGTTGAGTGCCGCTTGCGAAGCACATGGCCAACCACACTTGCACCAAGCCATCTCTGCAAGTTCTGGCGATGACTTCGCTGGAGTTTGAGTCGCTGGGTTACTACCATATTGCATTGGCGGCGTGCGAGTTTGCGAAGCGACGGGAGGAGCATGTGTCGCACTAAGTGTCGTGTTTGTTAGAGGCCCCATGGGCTGTGGCTGTGGCTGTGGCTGTGGCTGCACCGGCAACGAGTGTAAAGAAGGGATGACATGCTCATTATGCTCCTGGACGATATCCTTGACATCGTAGCCCAGCCGTTCTGCACGCGCCAAGGCGTTCACAAGCTGCCGGGCTGGTATGGTCTCCAGACGTCTTGCAAGGGCCCTGTCCAGAAATTGTGTACTGACCCGAGGGAGTATCAAGTCTGCGAGCTCGTCAAAGTCACTGGCGTTAAGGTGACCCAATAACTCGCGCTTGGACTTTTGTACCAGGTTTGCACCGAACTCCTGGACGGCCTTAGCAATAGTCTCTGGGGCTGCTTGATGCATAGTCGCATTCAACTATGAAAGAGTTAGTAAGTGGTACGAAGCATGACCAGGAAGTGTCGGAGCTGTGATGAAATCAACGCGCTCTGAGGATGAGAACTTACCAAGAAAGCAATGTGATACTGTGAGCCTGCAAGAGACTTTTCCCATTTGTCTCGAACGACTTGGCGAACAACCTCAGCCGGCGTTTTCTCAACCAAAGCAGTCAACTCATGGTAGTGATTTGATGACTCGACGGAGTGCGGTGGCTGATTCAGTGGTGGTGACATCAGGCCTTGTGCCTGCGATGGGGCGTTGAGTGTCTGCGTCTGAGAGAGTTGTGGAATTGTCTGACTCAAACGATTTGTCTGCGTTGGCGGTGGTTGTTGATGTCCCGGTGGGAGACAAGGAGTTGCTGGTGTGGGCGAAGCGCTTGGTTTTTGCGCAGTAGGAGCAGATGCGACTGACGCAGGTCGCGAAGTTGGAGCATAGCTCGGCAGAGGTACTGGTGTTTGACCGTACGGATGAGCTATGGTTGGATTAGGACTCTTTGCACCATTTAGACCATTCTGCAATGGTACGCCAGCTAGCGGAGATGTAGCTTGTGTTGCCATCCTCAGACCCCCGACACTCTAGAGAGAAGTGTCACGCTTGTCCTCGCTCTCCGCGACTATCTCAGAATTTCAGAAACTTGAGAGAAGTGTGGCACACTTGCTGGCGGCTCCTCGGGTATCATCGAAATGCGGCCTTATAATGAATGAGGTTTGAGAATAAGAAACAGAGAAAAGAGTATGATGAAGGCGAGAGAGTGAGCAGCGAACAAGGCTGACTGACTGTAAGTAAGCCTTCAGATGAATATCGTCGTGCCTTCTTCTGTGCCCAAACGCCAAACGCCTTTAGAACGCGTTCACACTTGCTTGCGCGCTAGGGGCATAAAAGTTAGCAGGGGTTCCGTATAAGCCCGGGGGTGCAAAAAGTCAGGGAGGGTTATTGCTTAAAGGGGGAGCCTTTAGATTTGTAAAATTTCCTTAGTGCATTAATAGCGCTAGCGTGATTCAGAAAGAGCTTCACAGAGTGGAGAAGGGTCATGTGATAATTTATACCTAACTACTTAGGTATAAATTTAAGTTTTAGTTTTAATTTTATTTAATTAAAAACTTATTAATTATAACTTATAACTTATATTACTACTTTTATATAGCTTATATATTAGCAGTACTTATATCCTTATAAGATTGTTAAGTACGTAGCTAAAACGCCCACACAGTACTCCATAATATAAGTAATGTTATATTTTACTTGTAAGCGTATTAACTGTAACTATAATTCTTAATTCATACTTGGTATCTTATTCTCATTTTCCACAGGTCCTGTAGCCATTCAATTTCAAGACAACGCATCGTCATAGCAAACGCTCCTCATTCCATTGAGCATCAGCCGCAAGAGGCTGTGAAGACCGACTTGAATTCATCTTATATTCTTCTCATCGCGAATGCGCCCTCTGATTTGTTTCCCCTTCCACTCCGCCTCTTAGTAAGGCTCACCGATGGCTGCGAGAAGTGTTTTTCGATAGTCACCCGATGTCTCGCCGTAAATCCGTTTGCCCAGACTCTTACCGTATCTTTGTTGGTATGCGCCTTTGACGTTGTTGAGCGTGTTTCGATCCCAATGGTAGCGTATTGTTCTTGAAACTAGGAGGTGATCCTTTGTTCCCATACCAGCCATTGAATCCTCAAGGAGCTTGGCTGCATGCATGTACTTGTCGGTGGCATTGCGTAGCTGGAACAGGAGAGCATCCTCCATGTGGCCAGAAAATTCCTAGGCTGTATTAGCAAGTTGTTTCTGAATATATTGTCAAGTGTACTCACGCTCTTGATAACCCTTTCAAGGTCCTTGTTAAATTTCTGCTTGTAGGTGTGCGCAATGGCGCGAATCTGATTATCGTTCCTTGTGCTGAGAATGCTACATACTAGGATCTCGTCGGTGCCCATCTTGCCCTCGGTAGCCTTATAGATCTGCATGACATCGTCATCAACCTGTCGAGGGTCGACCGGCGCAGCGTCCTCAGCCCTGGTAGCGCCGAGAACAATCATGAAGTGCCGCTCAGTCTTCATGCTCAAATCGCCCTTCACTACATCCTCGAGTCTGTCGTGGAAGGTTTGGTAGTACGCGCTCTTAATTGCCTTGAGATCTGCATTTGACCGACCAAGCAGAACATCATTGAGAACGACCTCTTTAGTTCCAGGCCCAGACATGGCGTCATGCAAGGCATGCACGTCAGATAGGAGCGGACCGCGGGCTAGTGAGACCAAAGCCTTCTGGAACCATGAGCTTGTCTCACTCTGAATATCAGAGACAAGTTTGCGACGATGGTTGCGTTCGTAAGCAGCACGGATCGTATCGACTTGCAGAGGGTCCTTATTGGCCAAAATGGCGATCAATGCTTTCTCATCAGTACCAAAGCCCTTCATTGCTTTGCGCAGAGCGTCGGCGTCGGGGCCGCCATCCCATTGGATGATTTGAGGCGGTCCGTAGCCAAGCGACGGTGGAGTCGGTTGGACTGGCGGCGCTCCATATTGTTGAGGAGGAGGCGCGCCGTACTGACTGGGCGGCGCCGGTGAAGGTTGGCCGTAGGGTTGATGATGTTGCTGGTGAGGAGGAGGCGCGCCATAATGGCCCTGTGGAGGTCCTGGAGGTGCGCCGTAATGTTGTGGAGGAGGAGGTTGCTGCTGGTATCCACCATAAGGTTGCTGAGATTGGGGAGGACCTCCGGGGGGAGGATAGTGGCCGTGATGTTGCTGATATCCGCCTTGCTGAGGGGGGTATTGTCCAGGAGGAGGTTGTTGATAACCACCATACGGCTGCTGTGGTGGGGGATATTGACCATAACCTTGTGGAGGCGGCGGTTCTACATATTAAGCCAGTCAGATTGCCTTGCGTTTCGTACCATAGATATGGACAGTTTACTTACGGCCGTAGGGAGCACCGTAACCTTGGTAAGACATGGTGCGTATGCCTATGGTGACGTGATGTGAAATTTGTATGGATATTGCGGGGTGATGGAGGGGAAGTGACGGGTTTTGTACACAAACGGAGTATCTACCTATGCACGGAAGTGCTAGCGGAATGGAAATGGACAGTGGCACCTCGGTCTCTTTTTAAGACCCAAACTACCTACCTACTTGTGGTACCTGAGTTGCCTTGGGCTGAAGAGAGACGCGCATATGCTGCTCAGCCTTGAGGCGCTATCTCAATAACGGCGATCCATGTGGATTGCCCAGAGGCGGAGCAAGCCAACAGCCAAGATACTAAACTTAGGATGGGATGGAACGTCATCTTCACCAAACAGATCGTCTTGTTGACATGATTTTGCCCCCCATTTGAGGACTTTGGCAGGGGAATCTTGATTTAAGCATCTGGTCAATACAGCCGAGACTCGGATAGCATGCAACAAGAGCACGAAATATTTTGGGCAGATGCAAGCAATGAATGTCAAAGGATGCCTGACCCGCTTCCTCAGCATGGGAGCCCAGTCTTTTTGATGAGAATGCGGAGACGCTTTTTGTCACCTTTGTACCTTATTCCCGGCAAAATGGCCACTCATTCAAGGTCCCATTGGAGGCTGAGTGGGTGTGTTGACGGATGCGCGAGGAATAAGGGCTCGCTGCCAAGCTCGCGCGAGTCGTCATCGCATGACCTGTCCTGTTCGGACTCTCAACTGCCATGATCATGTGTCTGACCTCTCTGCTAATTAAACGACTCAGACAGGCAGTCTTGATTTTTGGGCTTGCCGGATTCGGAGATGTGCTCCAGCCACTTCAATGAGACAGGCGCCACTCCACCGCCACAAACGCGCAACTAAACTCCATCATAGTTCCAGAGCAGAGTCAACAAAGAGGGTCTGGAAAGCTAAAGAATAGAGTAGACCGTGTGAGATGGCCAAATAAAGGATTGAACTTGTTAATTTGCATTTTTCGGATAACCCCACTGATGCTTTGCAGCTGAACGATGTGTTCGAGACAACGTTGGCTCACAATTTAGCCAATCAAATGTCTAGATTTTCCTCTCGCAGGTGGCTGGTGAATCTCCCACTAGGTCCAACGCCCATAGAATCCGCCGATTGTTCCTGACCAGAAGATGCTAGCGTGTTTTTGGTGTCACTCCAACCTCCATGAATTCACGTCTCAACACCTGCTAGGAATAGCAGCTTTCACCAGCCATCTCAATTGCAATTAATAAAACTATTCGTAGGACTTGCCAGGTTTGTGCCATTTTCTCTTGCCTTGTCTTCCTAGTTTCACGTAAGATTCAACAATTTGTCTGTTATTTTGAGACTGTGATTATCCTTCACTCAGTTGTGAATCACTCATGACATTTACTCGCTACTGATGGTCTCTTGTTAGCTGCCAGTGCCAGCATCCGCAAGCACCTTTAAACACCACCGCGAGTCCATTTCCTGTTTCTTCACACAAAATAACACACAACTCACTCCCTGCAAACAACAAACGCATTCAGCGAAATAGCCTCGTCAAGATGCGCGGGTTCATCCCCCTTCTTCTGGCTCTTTCTGCTTCTTATACCACCGTCATTGCACTTCCCCAGCCTAGAATCGTGCACCGCGATGCTACAGCCAAACCCAAATACTCAGTCGTTCCTTTAGAACCTGGCGATGACGACCCCGCCTCAGGTGACCTTGGTGGAGGAAATGGAGAAGGAAATGGGAATGGGGGCAGCAGTGGCGGTAGTAGTGACAACGACGGAGATGGCGTCGTGACAGTTATCCGAACAGTGACGCGAAAGCCAGTCACCAAAATTGTCACGCAAACCCAAAAGCCCAGTATTGTCACTGCTCCGGGAAAGACTGTCACCAAGGCAGTCCCTACTACCGTCTCGGTTATCAACATGGACGATGAACCAGTCACTGAGACGGTCACTGTCCCTCACCCCAGCTCCAAGCCGACAATCACACAAAAGCCCGGCCCTACTACCAACGAACAAGAGCCGGTCACCCAAAGTACAACTGATCTCAGCTCGGCTGCCGCCCCAGGCGTGACATCTCAACCCAGCTCTCAGCCTCAGCCTCAGCCTCAGCCTCAGCCCATACCCCAACCTCATCCTGAGCCCGAATCACCTACCAACGTTGAGTCGCCTCAGACTACTGAGATTTCTTCAACCACCTGCATCACTGACTATCTTCCACCCGCCGAGACAGTTTCTCAGCCTACTACCTTCGAAAGCCCAGTCCCGGTTTCGGAACCAACTACCCTCCTCACCCGGACAAGCGAGAGTGCTGGTGCTCCAGAACAAACTGAACGTCCTACACCGGACGCTCCAGTGGCGCCTATTCCTTCACAGGATACTTTTGTCGAAAGCCAAGCGACTCAGGATCAATCCTGGTCCACTGCCGCCGTACCTTATGAGCCCCCTGTAGCGCAAACGACTTTGATCACATTGACTACCACTACCACTTCAATCAACGAAACTAGCACCCCTGAGTCAAGCTCATCCTCAAAGACACACGATAATGGTGCATGGCACACCTACTACCCGGCCTGGAATGGAACAGCACTGGCGATCTGATCTTGAGATATCTGTGAAAAGTTAATATCATCACTCAGCTGCGAGTGCAGCATGCAGTCAACGGAGGATATAGACAAAAAGGTAGGCAGCATGGCGAACAAGGAGGATAACTGGTATAGCATGATGGTTTCCTTGTAATATTGGGCGCAGTTTATAATAGACCCAGCGAAAGGAGGCAAGCGGACCAAGCGCTGGGACGTTTTGCCGCATGTAATGAATAATACCAATCAACACCAATCTTGTATAAACAAAGGTGCAGAGCATGAAACCTGTGTTTTGTGTAACAAAATTAGCTGAACCCTGCTAGACTGTACACTATAGCTATTGAATACAATCTGACGGTGTACTAGTGTGTTGGCTGTGGCTAGAAGAATGATATATCATCTCAGAGCTTCTAGAAGTCATGGCGCACATAGGCGTGGCAGTTTTGGCCGCATGTTAGATACAGGCAGAAACAGAGGGTCGAAACATCCTGGAGAGGCAGAAATCCACATTATATCCAAGAACAATACTAACACAAGAAAACGACTCATCATTCATACTATTTTCTCGAAATAGTACAAATACTGGGCAAACCCAGAAGAGAGAAATGCCCAACTCAATCATTCCGTTCGTTCCCACACACTGCGAGCCTGGTGCAAGCAGTGAATCAATTTTACTCAAGTTGCCGTTATTTGATCCTCGACCATTTGTCGACATCCACCATATACAAAACTGTTCGTCAGTCTCTCCCGTCTTGGAAAGAGAGCACTAACTAACAAGCCTAGGAACACTACAAATATTGGACTTCAAAATTCATAACTTCACACTTTACAACAACCATGGATTCTTCCATGAGCCCCTTCGGCACCAGTGGCAACGATAGTTCCGCCAAGTACATTGCCAACAAGGCCGGCAGCCACAATGAAGCAGTCATCATCGCAGGAGTCATGATCGGCTCTGTTTTCTTCGTCGCCATCGTTGGAGTGGCTTGGATGTTCTTCAGGAAGCGGTCTCGAAAGATTAAGGACCAGCTGGCCGCGACCAAGATTGTCAGCGCCTCTGAGTATGTCTGATTCAGCAACGTGGGAAGTCAGGGCATTGTCGATCATGAGGCGACTATCGAAACAGGACATTGGCAGAGGGAATTGAAGATGGAAGTCGAGGGACATAAGGGATTGACTGTCAGACAAAGAACACCCGCGTAACATTCATTTCTTAAGAAGCTATTTGAGTCTACGCTCATTCATTTCTATCCCAATTTACAATTATGGTTGCCGCCCCTCAGTTCTCAGTTCACACTTTGCCTCCTCTGATGCTGTGAAGGAAACTATTTCTGGTCGCACATAAGTTTGCATAATTGCCCGGTCGAAGAATAATACAGGACTTTCGGAATTGGTCAGTTACTAACTGCCAGGTGCAAAAGTTATTCAGCGCGGTTCCAGGATGCTCGCCTTATCCTTGATTGGCTCATGAGCTGCCACAAGCCCTCACTCACAACTGCAGCATCAAATCACACTTCGAGCCCAACTTACCTCAACCCCATGCAAGACTCATCACAGCTGAGACTCCATCTCCACATGAGAGTGCACAGTGTGACATGCCTCGAGCCTCGTTGCCAAAAAGCCATCTCCCCATTGTCGCTTGTCTTCCTTCTTGAGTTCTCCAATGAGACTGATCCACGTCCAGTACATGACCCACGCTGGGCAGCAACAGTTCATACAAGCCAAGGCGAGGCGATTTGAGGCGGTATGTGAATAGGAAATGAGATGAAATATCGGGGCTTAAGGGGACAAGTATTTAAACCTACGGTCTCTGCGGTTTTGGGACGTTGAAGTTGAAACAAAGATCTACAATTTCCAGAAGTCATTTGTTTCTTTGCCTTGGTCCACTGACCCCACAACGCCGGCTCGGACTCCGAAGCCGTCGATCTCATCCGGAATCCGGAGCGCCCAATTACATCAAAATGCGTCCCACCTCAAGTCATCAGCTACCAGCAACGCTAGCGGTACTTCTTCTATTCTTCTCATGCCTCGTTCTGGCCTCGTCAGACTCAAAAGAGGCCAGCAACAGGTTGTTTCAACGCGACGAGGAGGCAGGTTCAGGATGCAGTACAGAGGGCCAATGGCACTGTATGACCAATTCATTTCAGAGATGCGCAGGTGGACACTGGTCGATCAAGATGGCTATGGCTGAAGGGACAAAATGTGAGCCAGCGGGATATACTGATGACTATAATTTTCGAATTGAGCATGATGGTCAAGGCAATGGTGATGGGCGTGCTGAAGGACAGAGCAGCAGAGGATCCAACTTGGGATCAAGAGCGTCGGCAAGCGGGATCACCATCATGCTTATTTCTTGTCTGTGGGTTGCTCTAGGAGGTCCTTGCTAGGCTTAGGACTTTACACGACTACTATCGTTTCGGGATAGGATTGTTGCAATCTAGGCATTTGACTGAGGAGGATGAACTGAACAAAGGGAATATTGAACGGAAGCCAATTTTCACACCCTGACAACTAGCTCTTGCGACATACTGTGATCTAATGATCCAGATTGTAAAAATATGAAATGGCATGCCAAGGGTTCTGTTGGAGTGGACAATTCCCCACCAATCCCATTTTATCAAGATACCATAAAGGGAAATCTCGTCAACTTCGGAGAGATTTGGTTACAACTCCCCCCAAATTAGGTAAACTTGAGGCGGCAGTTCGGCATTCTTTGCAAATCATCACCAAGAGGAGCTCACTTCAAGAAAAAAAACCGTCCGTTGGGAGCTACCATCCCTGCCCCCAATCTTGCTCGTAAAAGCACGGGCATCGCTACATTGCTCGGAAAACTAGCGTTTGTTTCAGCATTATTCCCACATAATTATGCTTATAGTTTCTCCTGCAATTAGCTTCCCTGTTTCATTATATCTCTGGGGTTATAAGGAGCACTCCGCCAAGTATGCAAGCGGTGGATATATACTCATCTAACGCCTTTGTAAACTTGTACGGTTTCCCCTTTGCTTCTTTGGATCGTTTTCAAGCCTCTCGCTGCATTCGAAGGCTTTTTTTATTTGCTAAATCTTCTCTTCTTGCTATATACTGTCTTTACTTGGCGATCTGGTAATCGTAAATATGGTCAACTTCAAGTATATCGGTGCTCTTGCGAGTGCTGCACCGGCTCTGGCAGCGTTTGGCGTCACCACCAGCGGCAACAATCTTGTTGTTGACTCTGGTAATTCCAACGGTTTCTCCGTCACCGTCAGCAAGAGTGATTGCTCCATTAATTCAATCAAGTTCCGCGGAACTGAGTACCAGTACAAGTCTCAGACTTCTCACATTGCGTCTGGTCTGGGATCGTCCACTGTCCAGTCCACTGTTCTTGACAGTGAGTATAGTGCGTATGTCAAACGCTGCAGCATACTAACTCGAGCGTAGACAAATATATTAAGATCACATGTACCACTAAGTCGGGAGACTTTGATCTAACTCACTACTATGTTGTCCAGAATGGGCAGAGCATGGTCTACATGGCCACTGACACAAAGTCACAACCTGCTATTGGGGAGCTTCGCTACATTACTCGCCTCGATCGCTCTCAACTGCCCAACGAGATACCCTTTGGCGAAGTCTCCAATACCTCAGGTGGTTCTGTGGTCGAGGGCTCTGACGTATTCAATGTCAACGGCCAGACTCGTTCCAAGTTCTACTCGTCCCAGCGCTTCATCGACAACGATGTCTGGTGCTTCCAGAGTAGCGTCAAGGATGTGCACGCATGCATGGTCACCCACGCCTCGCGTTCCTACGAGAAAAGCTCAGGCGGTCCCTTCTTCCGTGATATCAACAGCAACAATAACGGTGACTTCAGTGCCCTTACCTTCTATATGAACTCCGGCCATGCCAAGACTGAGGAGTTCCGCCAGGGCTTCCATGGTCCTTACGCTTTGTCCTTCTCACGATCTGGTGTCCCAAAGGCCCAGGATATTGACATGTCCTTCTTCAAGGACCTTTCTATCCCTAACTACACCGCCGATTCCTCCCGCGGCCGAGTGAGTGGTACCGCCACTGGTGTTCAGTCTGGCTTCCAGGGTGTTGTGCATTGGTTTAACAACAACTTTCAGTACTGGACCTACACCTCTTCCAACGGCGCTTTCACCTCTCCATTCATGGTGCCGGGAACTTACACCCAAGTTCTCTACCAGGGTGAGCTCAAGGTTGCCTCTAAGAGCGTGAGCGTCTCTGCTGGCAGTACTGCTTCTTCTTCTATCGCCGCCAATTCCGACATTACCACAGGACAGCACACCTCTGTCTTTCGTATTGGCGATTGGGATGGCCAGCCCAAGGGTTTCCGCAACGCTGCCAACCAGCTACGCATGCATCCTAGTGACAAGCGTATGGCCAGCTGGGGTCCTCTCACCTACACTGTAGGCTCCAGCTCCGCTGGTGACTTTCCCATGGCTATCTTCAAGGCTGTCAACAACCCAGTTACCATCAAGTTTGATCTCCCCTCCGCCATCTCCACCCAGGCCACTCTCCGTATCGGTACCACTCTTGCATTTGCAAGTGGCCGCCCTCAGGTCACCATCGGTAGCTTCAAGAAGGCCTTCGATGCTCCCGTTAAGATCGACTCTCGGGGTGTTACGCGGGGAGCTTACCGTGGATTCGGTGAGGTATATGATGCCGTTATTCCTGCCGGCACCCTCAAAGCTGGCACCAATACTATTACTATCGAGGTCATCTCTGGTAGCTCTGGTGCTGACTTCCTGAGCCCCAACTTCATCTTTGACGCCGTCGAGTTGTTTCACTAAACAGACCAAGTTCAGCAGTACGAAATGCCTAAGGCATCTGGTCAATCATAGTCTTCCCATGTACATATTATTAAGGAGAGAAAAACTACATAACAATCAATCCCTTGATGTCAAATATAACATCTCGGAGGCTCAACTGGACGTGCGGCCTATACAGAATCAGATAGTCATACATGTCCGGTGAAGATATCAAGTAATCTGGATGATCCATCCCCAGGTCACTAGAATATGTCATCTGGAATCCGATTCGCTGTAGTTTACGATTGCTGTACCAATGTTGAAGAATGTGAGTACCTAGCTAGCCCCCAAGAGAATCTAATGACAATGACATAACCAGATGGACTTTTGTGAGGTTTTTCCAGTAACGAAGTGCCACAAGCTGGCTTATATCAGCCAGATGTGTTAAGATTAGTGTCGATCTTTGGTGAGGAAAACACCTAATATGTCAGTAATCACTAATAAAAATGGGGTAACACATAATCTGGGAGTACGAGGGCTAGCTCCGAGGGTCAGTTGTATAAGTGCAAGCCCGCGCAACACAGATAAATCAATTCTGTATTTGTTTCACAGTCGAATTCAGAAGTTTGTGAAAATGCCGCATTCTCAAGGTACTATTCTGATTACTGGGGCCAACGGAGGGCTTGGGTCAGCCATTGTGACCAATATCCTGGGCAAACCACAACTGGCCAGCAACCACACCGGTGTCTATATTGTCAGAAGTGCAGCAACGGCAACTCGACTTCAGCAGGTTTTGAAGTCAGCTCCAGAGGGTCATAGGCATGATGTTGTTGACTTGGACCTCGGCTCATTGGCGAGTGTCAGAACGATGGCAACCAGGATCAACCATAGGGTTGCTGTTGGAGACTTGCCTCCCATCAGAGCACTCATCCTCAATGCCGGATATCAAGACCATGAAGATATTGTGAATTCGAACCAAGCGGTCAAGAATACCTTATACTCATCAGAAACAGAACATCTAAGATGATGGATACGAGATGACTTGGCAGGTTAATTTCCTGGCGAACCAACTACTGACTCTTCTCCTGCTTCAGAGCATGGATAAAGAAAATGGTAGGATTCTTTTGATAGGAAGCTGGTCTCATGAGTAAGCCATGGCACACAAGCAAAATAACATTCGCTGATAATTTCCGTAGTATCAACGATGAGCGAAACAACACAAACATCAAGTGTTACACGGGTTACGACATTCTCTTCCCTGGCCCAGAGGAGCTTGCCAAGGGGAGATGGAGCAGACCAGATTCTGGTGGAGGATGGCTGACGGGATATCGACGATATGGGGCAAGCAAGCTATGTGCAGTGATGTTCATGTAAGTCCACCAAGTCTTCTGATTGGGGTAGCATCTGACGGCCGTACATAGGCACGAACTCGCTGGTCGTCTCGTCCAGGATCCACAGCTGTCCAATATCGCTGTGGTTGGTCTTGATCCCGGTGCCATGGGCTCAGATCTACATCGACGGGGCAGCTTTGTCATGTCTCACTTCCTCAAGATCCTAGCCCCAGTCATATCTCTTCAGGCCAGATTCAATCCCAACGGAGAGTTCCGCCCGCTGTGGAAGAGTGCTGAAGATGCAATTCGGCTCGCCTTTGAAACTGAGGCTCCGATGGGTGAGCTGCTGTATCTGAATGGCACAGATGAACTTGATACGAGGAGGGGAGCGAAAGATGACGCCATGAGGAAAGCCTTGTGGAGCTATGGTCTGAAGGCGGCAGGGATTCAACGGGACGATACAGTTTTGAATGGATGGCAGTGACTTGGGATGATTCTGAAGTTCGCCTTGTCGTGTTTGAGGATTGAAGTCGGTTTTTTAGGGTGCTGATGACGAGTAATGACTTGTCAACTCCAAGACTTTGCTTCGGTCATGTCAGATCGAACAGAGACAAATCCTCAACCGTCCTTAGCATGTAAGACAAATTGTCTCTTGCTCTCCTCAACAAGATTATGGATTGTTACTAAGATGTTTGGGGACGGTGCCGCTTAAGTTGGCGATCGGGCAACCGATATCCGATAAGAAGGCGATCAAGCCGTTTGGGTAAAGCTGCTCGTTATCTGTCGGTCTTCAGTAGTCCAGGGACAATCAAGAAAAGTGACAGCTCGAAATCTCCTGACATGCCATAACCTAAGAAGCGAACGGCAACAGCGGTAACGAACGGGTCTCCCGGCAAAAGATAACAGGGGATGATGTGAAATAGGCCGCTGGGATCAGGGTCCTTCGTAAGGCTCAGCAAGAAAAGTAGATGATATCCCCGGCAGAGAAATACAGAGAGAGCTTAGCTTTCACGCTGTCGCAAGGTCTGGTGTTTTAGGGTGATGATCCGCCAGCGTCTAGCTCTGCGTGGACAGAGCGGCAAAGGGCTAGGAAAGGTTCGCATTCATGTAAATGAGTTGTTGTTTCTTTTTCCTGTTGGTGGTTCCACTTGGTCATCAGCTTTGAGTGCATGGGAGATAATGCCCCAAGTTTCAAATCATATCCCCTGAACAATCTGAAACAAGCCCGCGCAGGTCCCATGCGGAATTGACAGGCACAGGCCCAAAAATGGAAAGATCTCTTTCATGGTCTGGATGATCGAACAAACATACTTTTTCTAGAGTGTCAATCTTTGCCTTCTGGTGTTGTTAGGCTTGTGAAAGCTTGTGATGACGAGGATGATCACTCCTGGTTCCAGCGGGTGAAGAGTCACTGTTCATCCGAACTCTCTCCTTTTTACTGCAGATTTGAGTCAAAATAAGCTTCTTAACAATAGTGCTCGTCAGTAAACACTAGAGAATATGTAACCGCTTTTCTCCAGGACGTTTTGTTGGAACCTAGCGCCAGAGCGACTAATGGCGGCTCGTTCAAGCCAGTCAAACCGCATCTCCAGTCTTTAGATGCTACAACACGGCGGCGGCGCTTGGGAGCACTATGCTTTGGCGCCTGTATATCCAACACAATTGCTGTCCGTCCACACATCATGATATCAAAACAAGACCCACGGGCTAAACACTCCAGCAAAGCACTGGCGCTACTCTCGGTCGGTTGGCTATCAAGAGCCACAATTTTACGGTAGATACCCATCGTCCTATGCCGTCGTATTGTCATATCCCTGCCTCATTTAAACAAGAGGCGCCAACAGCCTCGAGAGCCGGGGAACAAGGTAATCGGTTGGCGCTGGTTGCAAGCACCAGGCCTTAAATTAATACACCACGGCTCCAGTGCGCTCCAGGGGACTGACTAGCCGACAGCCAACAATCGTTGCACCTAATTTTGAAAAGGTTTTTGATTAAAGAACCCCCAGGTTCCATGTCGTCAACAAGGAATCGTTTCCCTGTTGTGCTCGAGTCTTTTCTCTCTCTCTCTCTTGTTTGCGTGTTTATCTGTCTCTTGCTCTTTTCCTTTTTTTTTTCTCTTCGCTCTTCTTCACTTTAACCCACATTCATTACACTTGAATCCAGGCTTGGAGCTGGACTCGTGCCTACAGTATACGACGGCTATTCAATTGCTTTTTCCCTTGTGCTACTCCGAAATCGTCCAGACTTGGGTCATCCATTGTTATAGCTTTGAGCAACCTTACTCCAGTCCTAGCTTCTAGAAGGCCTCCGCCACACTCAGGTCCCGCTGCCGTTTGAGCTATTGCTGCCGTCAGCACTGCAGTCACTTACATTGCCATATCGAGGTGAAGCTAAAGGATTCACGCCCAAAAATAACAACCTCAGTACAGTAGCGGCAGCACGAGGCACTCTCAGCCCAGCGATCCCTACAATCTTCAAACAGTCACTGTCACTGACAGGCAGCTGACATTAAAGATGCCTGCCATGTGGGACAGTTTCAAAACTGGCACTGGCCCCAGCATTCATCAACAACCACCTCGAGAACTCAAGAACCGTCCCTTTCTCCGCCAGACCCAGAGTTCGAGTTCATCACAGGCACTGCCACAGAATAGGTCCACCACGAGCGTCAACAGCAGCAACGGTAGAAATTCGAACAAGTCACGCGACAGCGACTACGACAACCAATCATATCTCCAAGACGACTTCGAAAACCGTCTTAACGGTCTCGGAATTCAAAACGGCCCCTTCAGATACGAAATTCGACGTGGTAAGACAGTTCGACAGCCATACAGCGCAGGCCCACCTCGTCTGTAAGTGTACTTTCTTTCGTTCTATGTCTATTCCATAAAGTACCTACCTACACTACACCAAAAACGATTCGGAACTGCTGCGCCGAAAGCATGCAACCCAACACAGCCCATCATGACAAAGCGCCCATCAAGAGCTTTGTTAGAACCATGACGAACATGAGTCGAGCTGGCGCAGCAGGGTTCCCTACATGCTCACGCCTCATTTTCAGCACGTGCAGGGCACAACAAAGCGATGAATGCTCGCCAGCCTGTTCTAGCCAGGTGGGCATCGGCAATTGTTGGAGTCATTCGTCGTCATATAGTACGCACGCTCAAGATCGACAGGCCTGGATACATGTGCAAAGCTTGAGGACTTTTATTCTTAAACGACAAGAATGATTACCCTGGCAACCTTTCGCTTCTCTACTAAATCTACCTAATCTTTTGGTCACTCAGGATTGACCTCTCAAATTGTCTTGCTCCCTCCCTGAGGATACTTTTAATGCTCCTCATACACCTGACACGACTTGGCAATAACGACAGTAAATCTGTTCCTGACTAACACATTGTCTTCACTCAGCTCCCCTGCTCTCGGCTCAGACGACATCCGAGCGAAAGCTCCTCCCCGAAACCCTCGAAAAGGCGAGGACGACTCTCCTTGGAGACCTGCCTCGTCCGTTTATCCCGACGACGAATTCGACTCGAGCAAGCGCCACTCTCGTCACTTACACCATCGATTATCTCGCTCCAAGGCGCCTGCCAAAGACATGTACGGGCGTTCTGTCGAGATCTCCCCTCCAAGCTCCCCCGAGTTTGATCCTGCACGTTACGAGTGAGTAATCTTGGTTCTGAATCCTTTTTCTTGCAGGTTTCTTGCCCGACTTATTGGTTCTTTTTGGAATTTGTTGGCGCTCTGCGTGCTATCATCAAAATGCGATCGTTCCGAATCAATGTCCAATCACTAATACGATGCTTTACTTGCAGACCAAACTCTCAAGATGTTTCACCAATCGATGAGAGCCCAAATTTATCTCATCTGGATCTTCTAGGGGAACGCCGCCTCACTCCCAAACAATCACAAACACAGCTTCGTAGCCAAATACCAACTATGCGTCGCGATAAGCCAACAAGCCCTAGTCAACCTTCACCACTTCGCACGACTAGGTCAACCGATCAGCTTGCAGATATCACCACTCCGTGGGAAACCATGGAGCCACCGTCTGGCTCATCCGACATGCCCCAGCAAACATTTGGACTCACAACAGTAGTCACTGGACCGCAGCGTACCACTTCCGGTAATCCTTCTCCTTCACTAGGACAGCGAATTCGCAAATTCGCTAGAGCAAAGCCAGAGCCTGTTAACACCAGGCCACCATGGAATGGGGCAAGTGGCCGTGCGCCTATGGTCGATCCAGTTCGGGACGATCTAACTGTTGCACCATTGAGCTTGCAGCGTAGGGTCAGCAAGCGTGTCGGGCTTGGTCGTGACCGGTCTCCTGAAACACCTAGTGGCAATGCTGGAACATCTCGACGACTCCTGCCTTCACGGTCCACCCAAAACCTTAAGGAGGCTTATAAAACACCTTCTCCCGAACTCATTTCTCACTCATATCCCAGTCCACCTAATACTGGCTCTCCTCCCTCTCAGCCCACGGTCACGCATGCTGCCGCTGCACCTATGCTCAGTCCTAACATGGTCCCTGACCAACTCAAGGCAGTCAAAAGGAAACCATCGCCATCGAGTCACAACCCACATACGTCGTGGTCAAGTTCTGTTTATTCCGCAATGACCGAGGATACACTCCTCGGCAACAAACCGACCATTAGCTCCATAGGGCCAGGAAGTCAGTCAACACCAGGAGACCTTTGGGCACAGCCTACTTCTCGCTTCAGTGTCACGACATGTAACACTACTGCGGCTGAAACACCTCGTTTATCTGACAGTGAAAGTCAAGCTTCTCCGCCGGACACACCGAAGCAGCAACCGTCAGTAATGGATCGTAGGAGACCAGTTCCAGGCGGTGATAACTTCAGGAGAGCTTCGAATGTACCGATCATCATATCGATGAAATCGGCTTCGCCATCTAATGATCGCCCAGCGTCTATCATTTCCACAGATAAGGCACTTCCCCCGGCGCCGCCAGAGATGCAATCGGCAAACGATCGTGTGGCATATCTCACGGCTAGACTTGACAGTCTGGCGCACCGTCGCAATAACATCAATAAGAGTATTAAGCAGATGACAGAGTTGATGCCCACCGACAGGCTTCTGTCTAATACAGACGTTATTCGCAAGCGTGAAATTGAGAAGAAGAAGGTGGAAGGGCTCAAGGAAGAGCTGGCCGAGATTCAGAGGGAGGAGCACGACTTGGGCTTGAAGCTCTACCGAGCCAATAAACGTCTCGAAAGAGAGGCGGCTTTTGAACCCTCATCTCTCTGGGTTAGGCGCGTCACGTCATAAAGAGTTGATGCTGGTGATAACGTTTTGCCTGTGGGTTCAAGAGATTGAATCTCTGATGTATAAGCAAGGCGTTGAGAAGATATGCATAGCGGATGGAGTTGGGCTTCTTTGTTTTCGGTTCTTTTCGATTCTTTTCATTTCTTGGAGCCACATGTCCATGGTTCTAGCTGTCAACCATACAGGCACAGATTCTTTGATGGTTCAAAAGACCAACTACAACGGACAAATAGACCACTGTCACTTGACAATGTATGCAATTCACATCATGTTCCCCTTTAAACCGTGTTCTGGTAGGACATGCACATACTCTTTTCTTTTGTAATGCTAATAGCTAATAGCACAGATCAAATGACTATTATTGAGTAATTCCCCATATGCAGAGATTCCAAACTTCTGCTGCGGCGCCATTTCAATGGTGGTCGAGGCTACCCATCCTTAACTCCCGGCTTATCCTGATACTCTGCTTCTTACCATAATAGCCTCCTCATCACCGACCCAGGAGGACGCGGTCCGTCACAACGCCCCTCCCAGCACCTCTGGCAGTAATCACCCAGCCCACCATCTTCAAGAGGGGTGATGCAAGCACACTCCTCGATTAGATAATGACGACAAAAGAGATAGACACCTGTACGAGGCGGCTGTGGGGCGACCTCGTCCTCTTTTGATTCTGTAGCCAAAAGCCCACGTACACCGTCGACCAGCTGTTCCGAGAAAGATCGTTTATTGGGTGTTTCTGAAGCAGAGTTTGGCCGCGAACCTCCCTGGTTTCCTTGGTCGAGCTCCGGTGAAGAGTGATCCGACTCGGGAAGCCGCGGGAACGAAACAAGGTTGGTAGAGTAAGTGTCGACACCGGGAGGACCAACATAGTTCCCTGCTTCATCGTAGTGATCTGAAGGGTATGTTTGTCGAAGATTGCGGCCTCCATGGGAGGCAGAATATGCCCTTCGATTGTGATAGCTTGTGGCATATCGACCAGGTTGGCTGAAGTTTCCAGAATAAGAACCTCTGGGTAACTCATATTCAGAGCAAGGGATGCTTCTGGGCTGGTCGCTTCCGGAGCCGTAGCCCCTTCCGATAGCCCGAGTGCGAGTACTGCTTTGGCTTTGAGGAATAGGTCTAGGACGAGAGGCGCTGATTCGAGGATTTGCTGTGGTATAATATGTCCCGTGGGGACTTGGTCCCTCTATGTAGTAGGACTCCTCGTCTGTGAAATCTCCTTCATCTGCTGCAGAAAAGTCTCCTGAGCAAAGTGCATAGGTGATTCCACTCGTGGACGATTCATATCTGCGAGGCTCAACATGACCATAATCGACCTTACGGTATCCAGATTGTACGGTTTGGGCATGCGATGCACTCACAACGCGTCGATGAGACATATTCGCTCCTCGGACCTATCTCTCTCTGTTAGTTCTCTCGATCGGGGCTTGGGAAAACCTACTTTGATCTTTTTATGATTGTTTTGTTTTGGTTCTTGGTCCTTGTGCAATGTGCTCGGTAGTTGCAGAGCAGATACTAAAACAATTGATCACGAGAAGCTATCCTGTCGTACAGGTTACATTACCGTCGGGAGGGTTCCAGCAGAGCTTCTGGATAGTGTCTGTGTGTGGCTTAGAGTCTGACCTGAGCGGGAGGATTTATTTATATATTAATGTTCAGCCGATGCTAGCGAGGCCGTTGGCTGTTCGATTCGTCGGTTGATAGCATTGTTTCGCTGAACATGGGGTGTGCTGAATGGAGATGCTTGTTCTCTTGTACGCCGCGAGGAGACATCAAGCTTTGGCGGACAGGTGCACGAGCAGGCGCCTAGATCCGTTGTAAGAGGGAGAAGTAAAAAGCATATCACAGTAATAAAGAGTGACAAGGCCGGACTAAATGCGTGCGTGATTCATGTCGCTCAGTGGCTGTCAGTCAATGGAAGCAATCTCAAGGTTGTGCAACGGGTCACTCTTTATTTCGTCTAGAGTTCCGTTATACAGGACAAAGTGGTATCTAGTAGCCGTGATCCAGCTCTAATCATAGATGTCTGATCCTTTCAGCTCTTTTCCTCTGAGTCCCAACCCTGATAGTGCCTCAGTTTGATGTGATAGTGATAGGTGTGCACTCTTCTCCCATTAATCGTGGTATTCTCAGTATCCAGCAATGCAATTTCTTTGATACTGAAGACTGCAACACGAGTCATGTGAGTAACGTCAGGGTCTGGATGCTGCGACTCAACGAAGCGCATGTTGAGCGAGATTATGTGTGGATGCCCTTCCTGCGCGATATCAACGCGGACGGAATCGTGCCAGTCCAGCGGCGGGATGGATCGTCCAGGGACCACATTTTCCACGCCCGATATCATCATCATCATGCCATTATCGGCCTCGTAATCGACTTCGAAGGTAAGTTTAATGCATGTTGCGCTGCCGAAGGGAACTCGAAAATAAGATTTGAGATCAGGGTAAAGTTCCATGCCTCTGCAATGGTAGATACCTTCGGGGTGCCACTCTCCGATGGGTCCTCCAGAACCCATTCGAACTTCAACTCCAGTATAGGAGCGCTGGTGTCTCAGAGGTATACCCATGCCAATAACGGCGTGGTGATGGTTCCAGTCATATGCATCAGTGCTGTTGTGAGGGAAGAAAAGGTTCTGGATTCCAGAAGACCACATGGGTCTTCTGACCGGGGGAAGTTCGTTCCAATCAGCGGCATCGACATCGTTGTAAAAGAATATATGGTGGACTGTCTTTGAGATATCCTTGATAAGAGTTTCGGCGAGGACGCAGCGTGACATTGAGTAGAAGGGTCTCTGCTCACTGTCTACTCCGAGAAGACGAGGCTCACCGTAAGGACCTCGCCCGCTGATGGACTCGAACATCACAGTGCGTGCCTTTCCGGCCACCTCTGATGGGTGTTCCGCCATTTATCGACTCCTTGGCTTCGTGTGAGGTTAGTGATGTTGGTTATCATTTACTTTATTAGCTTACCACCCTACGCGGACCGCGGACTTGCAGGACCTTCCTCTTTTCTCTGTCGATGATGGTCATACATATGGAGGATAAAAGATCTCCCTGGGTGGCTAAATGATCTGCTCCTCGTGGTTTGATAGCTTATAGTCTAAAGACAATGGCAGATGTGTGAAGCAGTGCCAACAGTCCCTGCCCCCACCCATAAGTTCAGTCTACACAATATCCGTAGGCTCTTATGGTTTGGGTCCAATATGAAAGGGCCCAAACATCTAAAAGGGACTTCTTTGCAGCCTGCTTGCCCAAATGGTCATGTTCGGTTTGACCCTACGTAAACCGGATTGTTCTGTTCCTCATTCACCACGAAGTCGACATTTACCAGTGGTCGTGAAAATTTAGCGGGCTGAGGCAAAGTCGAAATAATAATCACCAGTATGGATAAGCCAAGCTCCTCTCGATAATCGTTGTCAGTTCTCACAAAGATACCTGATCTTGGACAAGGCCTCGGTGTCCCCGGGGACACATCGCCGGGAAATGTGGGCTTGCTCGGTCTCCCTGTCGGCATCGATCGGAGCTACAGGGTATCATCCACATCTTAAAACAGCAACTCGAGCGAAGTGTTTCATGGTTATCTTGTGCTCTGATTCCTTTGCACCATGTTTTAGGTGACTTCGAAATTGCAAAAGGTTGTCTATGAAATGGATAAAATGGTACAAGATGAACCAAGAGAATCAAGGCTTTTGAAGGCTTCTTTGTTTTTGATCGTACATCTCACGTTACTTATACAGTGTTCCCGGAGTTAGCTTGAATCAGTCTCGTGAAATCTTTGCATGTGGTGGCATAGAGCAGAAACAAGCTACGTATCTTTCCTGCTATAGCAACCTAAAAAATACCAAAATAATACACTATTAATATAAAAGTAATTACAAGCATGAGATATTTTTCAAATCGAGATTTGAATCATTTTTAATCTATTCTATTCTCTCTTGTAACTTAGTCATTGCTTTTTTTCTGCAGTTCCTGGTTTACCCTTAAATTCTCCTGCAACAAACAACGTGAAGGTCCAAGTGAAGCAGACGCAAAGCAGACAGTAAATCGACATTCGCCAGGATTTACCGATCTTTGACTTTCCTTCCAGCAAAAATGGAGCGTTCTGCTTTCACTTGTTACAGAGAGTCACTCACAGGGAAGAAAAGCAAAGTGTAGACCACCACCATAGGAGCCTACAGAATAACACAATACTTCTTAGTTGCAGAAATCAGATGAAGCTAATGTCAGAGATCTTGAAAAGAAACTCAAGGTCTCAACTCCTATCATAAAGTTGCGATGAAAATCCCGTAGTGGCTGGGCGTCCCTGGGTAACAAATTGCTCATTAAGCTTGAAGTGATATAGCTGACTACTACACAAATGGATGGCCTCAAACAAGCTGTCATTACTATGCCGGCTGAGATAACTTACTGAGTACCAAGACATCCAGGATTGGTTCTCAAGATGTTATGAGCTATAATTGGAGGTCCTACGTGTTACTAATATATTGTTTACCCTGAACCCCCTGCACAAAAGCAATAAGCATGCATATTCTTGTTTCTAGTGCTCCCGGTCGAATCCGAAGCCAAGTCAAGAGACTCACAAAGGGCCAAGTTTTCCATTACGAATCATCGCTCTCCGGATCAGTTTCTCCACGATGCTGGCGTCTCAGTGTTACCATAGCACTGAGCACATGCCTCACGTCTTCAATTGTCCATGATGATCTCGGAGGATATCCCAAGCGAGAGCAACGCAGTGCAAATTAACGCCCCAAGCGTTTCTTTCTTTATTGTGACGCCTAGCTTTATCATTTTCCGCTTTTGGCGCCGTGTAGCTAGGCGATCGAACCTGGGCTGGGATGACATAACCATCATTATATCCTTTGTAAGTCATGCCTGATAATAGTACTCACAAAGGGCTGACACTGACGAAATAGTCCTCGGCCTTGACCGTGCAAATCGTTATGGTAGTCTCCTGCAGCTATGGATTTGGTCGCCACATTGAGACCCTGACCACAGATGACAAGTTGATGGCGCTCAAGGTGAGTGGCCTCTGCTTCATAGCTTCAACGACAATATACCTGATGATAACTCTAACTCCCCTAGTTATTCTATGTCGCTCAGATATTCTACAAACTCACTGTGAATCTAGCCAAAATATCGATAGTCCTACTATATCTCCGCATATTTATCCAAAAATGGTTCCGAAGGTGCTGCTATACCCTCATAGGCACATTGCCTGTTACATGTCTATAGCCTCAGTCTTATCAATCTGGCAGTGCCAGCCGCTCAGAGGTGCCTGGGACAAATCTATCCAGTCAGCTTGCATTAGCCTTGACAAGAACTGGCACGCGAATGCTGGGTTTTCCATCGGCACCGATGCCTTGATATTGATGTTACCAATGCAGCCTATATAGATAAGTCAACTGCCCGTCGCGCACAAACGTGCACTCATGATGGTCCTCACCATGGGTGGCGGTGTGTAAGTCAAGTCCGGCCAGACAAGTATTACTAGGTGAACTCATTCAACTTGGTGTTATAGTGACATCTATTGTGCGCATGACTACCCTCGATCTGGCAACCAAAACTCTTGATACGACTTGTACGTGCCTTGCGTAAAAATACAAAGTTGATCGTACTGACAGTGTTCTAGTCGACATTAGCTCCACGATGTGGACTATAATCGAACAGAATTCAGCTATTATCTGCACACGTCTCCCTATGTGCCGCATCCATATCGCTATTATACTCCCATCATGTTTCCCCAATTCAAAGAAATCATCACGCAGTGTTTCACAACGCAGCGATGGATCTCGAATTCAGACTGGAGCTTGGAATCCTTATGTTGGGCCCAGAAGTGCACAAGGTCTTACACGAAGTGTCGTACTTCCAAACGATGAAGCCAGCGAGGAAGTCATATTGGGCACTTTAGAAAGAAGTGATTCTCCATCTACATTAGCAAGTGCTGCTGGTGTGATAAGAAAGACTGTTGAGTATGGGGTTACATACGAGATCAACCCAGAGGCCAACCCCTAAGTAGCTTGGGGCAAGGGGTATATAGCAAGCTCTCAGGTCTATGCATGTTGCTCTTTTCTTTATTCTCATTTTTACCGACTATCTAGGGTCATACTATGGGGTGATACTTCATCGGGGAGGGTATGAAATATTTCATCCATGTTTCTTATTTACAGATATGATATACACTAGGGGGCACAGCGGAGAAACTAACTCATGCCCTCCATAAACTCAACGCGATCGAGAATCATCTGACGGTAACCCATGTACTCCTTCAGACCCTCCCACTCAGGGCCTGACTCCTCTCCATACCTCCAGGGCTCCTTAAAGCCCCAGGCACAAGCAATCTTGTCCATAGCAGCTCGCTCCTCTTCCCTCAGCCACCTAAGACGCAATGGTGTGCCAGGCGCCCAAGTCACACGCTTCATCTGATCCTTGTTACTTAATTTGGCAATCATACCCATTGATCCCACAACCAAGAAATATCCAGAGATACCAGCAACGCCGAGGCCTGTTGCTGTGGATATATCCATAGTGTTCTGCCAGTAGGCAGCATATGCTGAAGCAAGACCAAAGATACCAAAGGGAAGAGAGCCAAGGGCGAGAGCAGGGGTAGTGGAGTGCTTGATAAGCTTCTGGCGTTTGAATGCTGGAAGGCTGAAGGAGGCCTCAACAACGCCCAGTGCTGAATCTAGATTCTTAGCGTCAATAGCAGTCTGCAAAGCCATATCGGCGACACCTTTCTCAATTGCTTTGACTGCAGCGTTGGGGTTTGAAGCCACGTATTGGACCACTCCATTCTTGACGACCGGCTTCTTCTTTGTCGCAAACATCTCGAACACAGCAGGAAGCGACTCAGGCCTCCCTAACGAAGCCTGAATCGCAACGTAGAGTTCGAGGAAGGCGGGCGTTATCTCGACATTGGGCTGCGAAATGATTGCATAGGCCGAGTACGAGATCTTTTTGACGCTATCGGCAAGTTGAGGGTCCATAGAATTTGGTCTTTGGCCAGTTCGCTCTGCTCCCAACTCCATGAGCTTTGATGTGGACGTCCGTGACTGAGCCTCAGCCCTGTGGATTTGAGGTTGGAGGGCTTGAGCAGCCTTGAGGCACGTCTCAAGGGCCGCAGTCGTCAGTTGCTTCGCTGGAATTCCATCCGTCGCCAGGAACTTCTCCTTTGTGCTCTCTACGATATTTGCCAGTTGTGTCGGATCAGTCAATTGTCGAGGGACTTTATCGGCATCGGCAGGCTGGATATTGAGATCTGGGTATGTCGATGCGGTCGCAGCCCATCGTGCCCGCGGACCCTCTATTTTTGTCCTTCTCCTATGGTGAATGGCAGCTAGGAGTGTTCCGCTAACGAAGGCTTGGTTTGCGATTGTCGGTGCTGGTGCAAAAGCGCATCGATGGCAGATATTGCCAATATGTCGGGTACCGACTCGTGACATGATTGTGTGTCCAAGGGACAATGGACGATTTTGGTTTCTAGAAGCCCCAGTCGTTTCTCTATCCCCGATTTCCGCGTCCTTCTTGAGTAAAAATCTTCCTGTCTTGTTTGTCGTTGATGCTATTTAGAAACCGACTTTGAATTTCGCAGCCATGATACGCGAGCGGGAAGCCCCACCTATTAGTGATTGACAATTGTGATAGGCTGCTTACTCCCAAGCAAATTCTAGTGGAAGCCAACTTTATAAGTCATATCGCCCGTTGAATACCTCCTTAGACAGGACCAGGTGTTGAGCTTGCAAGGCTTCTCATATCCCTCACAAATCAGTATAGTCATCTTAATTGCAGTGAAATAGATCGCTTTATTTCTGGCTCATGTTATCATGGTCGCATCAGTGAAGCTCAAAATAATAGAAGCCCGAGATATCTTCAGGAACTTTGGGTTAGAAGAAAGCGGGGCGCAGCCCAGACCATCCATGCCCAGCGTGTCCACTGTAAGTAGCGGTGCTGCCTTCCATTCTTTCCATGCGGCGTAAGCGTGCCATTGGCCATGACGAAACATGAGGTGGCTCTCGTCTTGGGGTATTCAAACTGATTCAGTACCTTAGGCTCAACCTTGACCTTTATATAACCGTTCCCTGGCTGGTCTTCACATTCACTGTTGCCTCCCCAGGCTGTGCCGTAGGACTTGTATATAAACTCAAGGTCAGGACCTCACTGTCCAAGTCCGAAGACCCCGACTATCTCTTTATTCTTCCGCGAAACAACCTCAACCACCCCATCCCACACAGTTCAGGACACAGAACGACTCCGTGATGCCTCCTCCTCCACCACCACCTCCTCCGCCGCCGCCCGGTGCCATGGGCGGTCCTCCTCCTCCGCCTCCACCTCCTCCAGGAGGTCTTCCTGCCCGTCCGCCTGCTGGGGCAGGCAACAGAGTATGTTCATTTCCGACATACCTTCGTCCATCGCTATAGTTAGCTCGACCAGAATCTGACAACTCTCAGGGCGCACTTCTATCAGATATCCACAAAGGCAAAGCCCTCAAGAAAGCTGTTACTAATGACCGTTCAGCACCTCAAGTTGGAAAGACATCAAATTCGTCGGCAGCTCCGCCTGTCGGCGGCGCACCTCCTGTTCCCGGCTTGGGGGGTGCTCCTAAACCCCCGGGAGGCCTGGCACCACCGGTCCCAGGAGGACGAGCGAGGAGTAATAGTGATCAAGGATCTCGCGATTCGACGGCAAGCGTGGATCCCGCGCCGCAGCTGGGTGGTCTTTTCGCTGGAGGAATGCCCAAGTTGAAAAAGAGCAGGGGAGGCATTGACACAGGCGCAAATGCTGATTCTTCATATCGATCGGATCCTGAATCTACTACCTCAGCACCCAAACCTCCAATTGGCTCCGCACCAAGACCTCCTTCAGCAGTTGCACCAGCAATCCCTGGGCGAGGGCCTCCAGTACCACCCCCGGGAGGAGCAGCAAACTTGAGAAAGACGACACCAGTGGGATCCAAACCTCCCCCTCCTCCTATAGGAAAGAAGCCACCTCCACTGCCGACGTCAAGAAAGCCTTCGTCAATGTCTCTGCCACCATCCGCGCCCTCACCATCTTCAGCGCCTCCTGCTCCACCACCTCCTCCGCCTCCTCCATCAAACAGTGCATCAGCTCCTGCCGCTCCTCCTCCTCCTCCGCCTTCTGCGGCACCTCCTCTGCCGAGCCAGTCGCCGTCTTCACGATCTTCAGTACCGCCTCCTCCGCCTGCAGCATCACATTCGACACCATCACTTGCTGCAGTAGCTGCCATTCGCGCCGCTGGTCAAGCATCTCCAAGCGCGGCGCCTCCGCCTCCCCCCCCTCCACCTTCTGGATCAGTACCAGCACCTCCAAGCGCACCTTCGCCCCCGCCACCAACGTCGCGTTCTCGAGGTTCATCCCTTCGTCAGTCCATGTTGGATCCAAGCATGTTCACTTTGACAGCCAATGGAGCAAAATCCCCAAGCCCGAAGCACTCACCAGCGCAAACGCCTGGTGTTGGTAGTGCGGCACGTATTGTGATCAACGACTCTAGGTGGCAGTTCAAGGATGAAGGTTTGTTCCCGAAACCCAGGGACTTTGTAGGCGGAACAAGGAAATATAGGGCAGGAAGAGGCAGCAGTGTACCGCTGGATTTGAGTGTTCTGTGAGTATCATATACCTGAGGCCCATGGAGCTGTGCTCTCTCCCCGACAGTCTGATGATCAAGCTATGCTATTCATGATGAGATGAGCATCATGCGATTGTTAAACAGATAGGATATTCGAGATAATAAGACTCAACATATCACACAGTATGAAGTAGTCGAGGAGATTTGGTGTTTATCGTGAAACAATGCTGGTCATGAGTTGAATCTATTGAATCATTTTCTTCATGTCGCGGTATGGTACAGCCGAGTTACATACTCTTAAGTGGTGTACATATATAGATAACCATCTCAAATTTACATAGACTTGAGGTAGTTGGTTTCCTTGATCTTGGCCCTTCTCTCCTTTCGCATCGCCTTCTTAAGTTCCTCTCGCTTTTGGGCGGCCTCAATGTTATGCTCGACACCTCGATTCTCCTCTCCGAGAATATTAATAGACTGGCGTTGAAGAGGAATCTTAGGAGCCAGAGCCTCGAGATTACCCTCAGCCAACAGCTTGGCCTCGAGGGTCTTTTGACGCTTGGCTGCCAGTTTTCTTTGCTTCTTCGACTTGGCTTTGGTGTCGTTAGTGATGTCTTGCCTTGTGGCACGATATCAGGTATAAAACATACAGAATTCGTCGCCAGCATCGGCATCCGCCGAATCGGCACTCTTCTTCAACACTTCCAAGCAAGACCACAACCATTCTGGGTATTCATCATCATTCTTTGCGACAGGGTCCTGTCCACCCTTGGTGTAGTTTAAGCCATTAAGAACAGTTCCAGGTGCACATGATGATCGTGCAGCAGGGACATCCTTCTGTGCCTCGCCGGGCGCTGTCACGGGAGTCGAAAGTTGAGGTTCGGCGGCACGGAGATTCGTCGTTGTCGAAAACTGTCGAAGAATCGGCTGCGAGCGCCGCAAGGAGGTGGCGCGCAGACAACGAGTGCAGAACATTATGATTGCGGTGGTGGGAGATGAAGTGTGACGAGGCTCGAAGTTCTGGAGAAATTTTGGACGACCAGTTGGTGGAGAACCAATGAGAGAGAGGTGAGGGAAGATGTAAAATGTCAGCCTCGCGCCCAATTGGAAACCTCCAAAATGTTGAACTACCTATTTAGGTACGATAAATATGTATTAGCTCTCATAGGTGCAACTCTGTGCAGTTTCCTCATAGGTAGGTATTTTCTTTTGATTCGTTTCTTCCTGATATATACAATTCATACAAGGTCAGATGATTGCTTCACCCTTTTTTGGTAAGCCGAGACATTCAAATCATGATATCTAGACCATAATTCCCTCTCATCTAAACATCACATCCATGCAATCCCTTCCCATCTCAGTTTCTGGTTTAATTAAAGGCTTACGATGAGAATCGGCCGTAGTTGAGCTTGGCGATCTTGTCGCTAGTGTGCACTTTGGCAGCGAGATCAAGCTCTTGATCCTTCTGGTCAACATAGTTTTGTTGCAGGAACTTGGTGCCCTTGATCTTGTTTGTCTTCAACAATTGCAAATATCTCTCTAGTCTCCAAAGTCAGTAAACGCTCGATGCCTACTCTCGGCTGCCTTCGGGGAAAGCTCCATGTCAAAACAAACTAACCTCGGAGGTGGCCGCAGTTCTCCAAGTGGTTGACACCCTCTCGAACGTAGCACTTGTTGAGCTCCTCTCCAACAAGACGGGTCATCATAGCTCCAACCCATTGCTCTCGGATGAGGGCATCCTCGGCAGCCTTGAAGGCTTTAGTATCATCGTAATCGACGCCATTGAATGTAGGAGGAACGGTGGGCTTCTGAGCCTTAAACTGCTCGGACTCGGGAGTAGGCATGGTGAATTTGGGACTGCCGTTTGGCTTATGAGTAGATTATAGAATTGGAGCGAAGGACAGCGCGCAAGGCTGACAATGGGACTCAGTCGATATCGGCAATTTGCTATGTCCGAGTAGCTGAAAGCTCAACCTAGGTGAATTGAATGTCCAATAATGAGCGACCTGAATTCTCAGGCAAGACCAGACCCACAAGTCTATCGACCACCTTCCCTGTCAGTCAAAAGATCCTCACCGCCCTCAGGAGCCCCACCATTCTGACGGCAGGAAAAAAAAAGTGAGAAAAAAAAAGTAGAGTCCAACCACCAGCTTAAAAGTCTGCTTTCTACATCCGCCCTCTTCCCATTCTTCTTCCTGCTCATTCTCCCCGACTAGACATTCACCCTTTCCCTACCACCTCCTACCCTCTTCACCTTAATACATAATCACAATGGCTAAGACAAAGACAAAGGAGAGCAAGGCCAAGGTTGCTGAGCCTCTCAGCACCGTCAAGGCCGGAGGCATCACCAAGCCTTCCAAGTCCTCCAAGTCCAAGTCCAAGGAGCTTGCTAAGGCTACTGCCAAGAAGGTCACCAAGGAGAAGGATACCAAGAAGAGCAAGAAGAAGGCTGAACCTGAGTCTTCCGAGTCTGAGTCTGAGAGCGAGTCTGAGGCCTCCGACTCCGATTCCGATTCCGACTCTTCTTCCTCTGAGGAGGAGAAGAAGGTTACTAAGAAGTCCGTCGCCAAGACCAAGGCTGCTGAGTCTTCATCTGAATCTGAATCCGACTCTGGCTCCGACTCCGACTCCGATAGCGAGTCTGAGGAGGAGAAGCCCAAGGCTAAGGCTACTAAGACCAACGGTACCGCTAAGGCTGCCGCTCCCGCCAAGAAGGCTGAGTCTTCTGACTCATCTGACTCTGAGTCTGGCTCCGGTTCCGACTCTGACTCCGACTCCGACTCCGACTCCGAGAGCGAAGAGGAGAAGCCGAAGGCCAAGGCTGCCGAGAAGGTTCGTACACTCAAACTCTATCTACTGAAGCTACTTGTTACTAACTCCATACATAGAAGGCCGATTCTTCTGACGACTCCGACTCCGACGATTCTGAGGATGACTCCGATAACAGTGACAGCAGCGATTCTGATGAGGAGGCCGGTGCCAAAATTGAGAAGACCGAGGAAGCTCCATCCAAGAAGCGCAAGGCTGAGGATGATGGCGATGCGGATGCCAAGAAGACAAAGACTGACGAGGCTACCACCCTCTTCGCGGGCAGCCTAAGCTGGTCCATCGACGACAATGCCCTCTACGAGGCTTTCAAGCACATTGAGGGTCTTGCCAATGCCCGCGTCATGACTGAGAAGGGTACTGGTCGCAGCCGTGGCTTCGGCTATGTCGACTTCAATGATGCTGCCTCTTGCACCAAGGCCTACGAGACCATGCAGGGTGTTGAACTCGAGGGCCGTGCCATCAACCTCGACTATGCCAACGCTCGTCCTGCTGATGCCAATCCTCAGTCTCGCGCTGCCGATCGTGCCCAGCGTCATGGCGACACTGTCAGCCCTGAGAGCGATACCCTTTTCGTCGGTAACCTTCCTTTCGATGTCGACCAGGACACCGTCCGTGAGTTCTTCAGCGAGGTCGCTGAAGTTGCCAGCGTTCGCCTCCCTACTGATCCGTAAGTAGCAGTGTTCACTCTGCCTCCGCGTTCTTGTTACTAACTCTCAAAAGTGATAGCGGTAACCTCAAGGGTTTCGGTTATGTCAGCTTCAACTCGATCGAGGATGCCAAGCAGGTCTTCGAGGCCAAGAATGGTGCCCCTATTGGCAACGGACGTATGTCCCGCAGCGTCCGCCTGGACTATGCTAGCAGCAGACCTCAACAGGGCGGCGGCGGCGGCTTCGGCGGTGGTCGTGGAGGTGGTCGCGGTGGCGGCCGTGGTGGCTTCGGAGGTCGTGGAGGTGGTCGCGGTGGCGGTGGTGGTCGTGGCCGTGGAGGTGGTCGCGGCGGTAGCTTCGGCACTGGTGCTAACCGCACTCCCACCACTTTCTCTGGCTCCAAGATTTCTTTCGATTAAGCGTGGGTTGATACACAACAGTTGCGAACTGAGGGCTTCTGGCGGGTTTACCAATAAGTGGGCTTTTGTGGGCTGTCGATTCAACACAAGACAAAACTCCATCACCGAGTAGTGGGCTTTGAGAATACGCATCACACGCGTAAAGCAGTTATAGACCTGGGGGCTATTACACTTGAGGGACCGTGGGCTCGTGGCATCTTGATAAAGCACCTCCTTGGTGTCTTTGGCTTTTTGATCAAGCCTGTCTTCTGGGCAGACACCACGTGGGCTTCTGAGGGATTTGTTGACCACTCTTTGGGAAGAGGCTCCCTCTGTCTTCCAAGACATTGTGGAGTGGACCAAGTCGGTTCTCGCGAACGCTCTTGAGGGTCCCTGGGGGCTTTTCGAAAAGATACGACCATGCCTATGCCTAACCTCAGAACCAGTTGACGACGATCTCCTGCCTTAACGACCAAACCATTTTGATTTCTTATACCATGTACACTGTTCCATCGTTTGATGTTGGTGAGTATACCACTGCCGTTATTCTTTCGATTTATGTAGCTACGGGATAGTCCTTATCTCGATTCTAGGGGCGCAATAAAAGTTCAATTATGTTTTTCGCAATGATGTCACATGAATCTTTCCATGAGTTAAAGTATCTGCAGTATAACGTAACTTAGTGAATGTGTATTTCGTAGCGGGATGTTGTCTCGAAGATCATATGTTCTTTACATTTGACATACATCCTGGACAGAACACTTGAATAATGTGTTAATCCCATCTTGGGTCAAATAGCACGTTGCCCACTGCACTGTTCCAGAATTAGGATGCAGCTGTAGCCTATCAAAACGTGTAGTCCAAAAATTGAACTGTGCAGCGTGTGATGGCTGTGTCACATCAGCCGCGAATCAAACGGACGGTGGGGACGGAGTGACCAGTCTCGAGAGACACTACTAACGCGTGAGCATGTCAACATGGTGGTTGAACACTGATAATCGAGGCACATTTGGTGGGAAAGATGAAAAAGAACATCATCGAGGTCAGCCATGAGAGTCAGCTGCTTGGCATGGTTAGGTGAGGTGTCAAGTTACAGTACCTACATAGTTGATATGAGAACTAGGTAGTTACTAACTATCCTCAGTTGATGCATGATGTATGTTAATCCAGGGCTCCAGTCCTGATATTCTTCAAAACTTACAGATAACACAAACTCATAAACGATTGTAATAAACAACAAGTTCAGGGTTTGCTGGATTAGGCTGCCGTGTTATGATCCTTGCGCCATAACTCTCAAGGCCTGAAGGGAATAAATGGTCCAGGGTGCCTATTGTTCCATGTTTCTGTGTTTCATGCACATTGCAGGTCCATGAAAGTCGACAGGTCTATGAGCCCAGAGCTTAGTAACGGGTCTTTAATTATCCACGTTGGCACAGGATGTCATATGAGGCATCGAAAGACTTCCTTACATATTGAAACATGGTCAAGCTGAACAAAGTGTAGTAAATACCACTAGGCACATTCAGGAACATGGGCTGAAGGATACCTAACGTCAGTAGCCTCAGCCAGCCCCCTTTCCTCTTCCATCTGCCTGCAATTCTCTTTACGGTGCTGGAATTTCTTTTAGGAGGTCGGCTGTGAGCTTTTTTGGGTCATCTAAACCCCGCCTTGTGCTCATGACCGTACCTAGGTAAGGAGTGTTCGGGCTGTGTGCTCAGATGTAAGGCGGGGGTTGATGTACCAATACTCATAGAATGGCGCTTCACCGCTTTCGCGACCACAGATATACAGTGCGCAACAAGAAGAGCGTCATCGTTACAGCATAAGTGCTCTTATACCAAATGGGGAACATTCCTGGCATGACGTTGTTTCATTGCTAGTTTGCGCCGTGAGCCCGCACTGTCCTATCATGTGCACCTTAAGTACCACTACTTAGTCGTTATCACTGGGCAGCGAGACGTGCTCTCGTGCCTGTAACAAAGAAACAATCATCCACTCCAGGCTCTTTACTGTGCTTTACCAACGGTTTCCCCCCGACTTCGCTGGCCAAGAACTCGCTACTTACATTCCATCATTTTAATACCCTCACTTTGTCCTTTATCTGTCTTTCTTGTGCTTCGCCATCTTTTAACTTTCGGCAGCCTCCTGAATAACATCACCCCGTAGCCAAGAGATAAGCGAAGTTGCACTGCTGATCCAGTTAGCATATTGAGTCCCGTGCCTCCTTGTGCTCCGCCTCGGAACTTGAATACCGTGTGTCCCAACAACTCAACTTTCAACAAACTTCGATCTTATCAGCACGAAGGGGAGGAAAATGGACGGAGAAGCAAACCAAAGTGGGCAAGGAAATAGGATGTCTCCAAATGGAGTGAGATCGAGTCCTGAGCTTCCCTCGCAGAGACGTCACGATGGTAAGTCTCACTACATAGGTCAAACTGCCAACACTTATATGTTAACTTTTCTAGAATCTTGGGTGGAAGTAGCATCACAGCCCTCATCCTCCTCCCTGTCCAGTATTGGTGATGAGATTGTTACTACCGGCCTGCGCGTCGGAAATCCATATGTGCGCCGACGACGATTGCAGCAATCAGCACGATCACTCCCTCAACAGCAGACTGCTATTCACAACGTGAACGCGGCCGATTTGAGTAGCCAGGAGGAATATGACGAGAGCGATAGCGACGATGATCGCCTGCTTACCAGCTCGACCGAGAATGCTCAGCGGTCCGAAGAGGAGGCGGATATGGATTCAGAGGCCGAGTCAGATGGTGATAACGTCACCGCACTCGGACGTGTGTCCGATCAACCTACAGAGCCTATCTTTCGACCTCAGCCAAACGCCTTTACTCATCCATCCACGCAACGAAGAGACTCGGCCCCAGCCATCCCAAGCGCTCCTCCTCCTCATCCTCATAATGGTCTTACACGGCCATCCTTCACCCAACGATCGCAGACACGGCCCCACCGTGCGGGCCCAAGCTTTATGTCCCCAGCTGTCCGTGAAGAGAACGACGCAGCCCTTCGAGCATCTCTCACTACTCTTCTTTCCTGCGCGCATGCTGCTAGAGGTCTGCCCAAGTTAAAGGATGAAGTAGAGACCCAAAGGACCGCCAACGCAGGTGTTGGTCCCAGCAGTCAACCTATGGAACTCCGATTTGTACCGGAGTCGGAGCTATCAACAGAGCCGAGACGAGCTCAACGACCTGCGGGCCCATCTCCACCCCGCAAACGGGGTTCTCCTGCAAGATCCCCTTCACGAACCTCTGAAAGAGGCAAGCACGGCTCCGGATCGCCGACGGCCCCACGGGCTACTAAGAAAAAGAAGGTTGCCCAGATGGAGGAGCCAACCAGTATCTCACCAACTCTTCTCACATGGGTTGTCAGCGCCGGAGTTGTCGTGCTTGTATCTGTGGTGGGGTTTGGTGCTGGTTATGTTATCGGTCGTGAGGTCGGCAAGCAAGAGGTGCTGGCTGCCAGCGTTGGAAGTGTCAACGAAACAGCATCCTGCGGCCAGGAAGTAATTCGATCTTCGGGCAGTGGCCTTCGTAAACTTCGATGGGGTGCTGTCGGAAAGAGCATCGTTGCTTAGAAGACATGATTCTCTAAACGTCTTCTGTCGTTTCAATGACGAGTGCAGACGATGCTTCACGGGGGTTGCGAGATTTGTTGGGAGTTGAAGACCGCCTTGACGGTTATGGTTGCGACATAAGCAGCGGACCTAACAAGATGACGCTCGTGTTTATCTTAACCTGACGGCTCACTATGTATAGGCGGATTCGAGAATTGATGCAATTTGTGTGCATTTATGGGGATACATGAAGAATTTGGCATGCCTCTAACTCACTCACATATTTTATTGCCTAGCGAGTCTGTGTTTGCTCTTGGTAGATGCTCTGATACTCTGATTACAGGCGTCGGCAATATTCCCCTCATGATTTTCACGATTCATAGCTTCGGGCACAGGAATAAAAAAAACAGTTATACAAAAACCTTTTTGGAATCATATCACCCGGACTCCCTAGGAAGAGCCTCGATTTTATACAATACAGTATTGCTAACCACATATAGTCAGAATTTGTCTGTCAACCCCACGTCTTGCTGGCCTCGTGGACAGTTCAGCGAGTTGACGATAATAGAAATATGTACGGGCATCTCATGGACTTCTTCTACAGCGATAAGAATAGGCACAGTGACAGACGAGGTCGGCTCCAAGGCGCAACAAATCCTATCGAACTGATAGTTCACTATTGTACTGACAATACCCTGACACGGCAGTCATTTCACGTCTTCGAATTGCGTGAGCTTTTTTTTTTTTGACACTTATGAGACTTGTGGTTTCACAACTGGCATTGGGGCATGCTATGCAGTCTGTAGCGCCGTCGCCAGAGAAAGATGGCAAAAAAAAAAAAACAGCAAATCCGCTGTTTATCTTCAGATGCCGACCCTTCTTACAGCCCTCGTCCGGGCCGTAAAGTCAGTTCGGCGCCGGCCGTAACGGATAGGCCCCGGCGATTGGGATTATTCTTGACCGTTCCGTCTCACGAATACGGAACGACGTTTTACTTCTTCATACAAGATGAGTCCCGCTAGCGTCAGCCCATCTTAAGCGGGGCTTCATAGGCGAGGGGATTCTGTGATCGGGGTGATCCGGGGCTGGGAGCAAACATGATATGTTTTTATCGTTAATTGCGGCGACTTCAGGGGCGGCTTCTGAGTATTTGCTAGCATTTCCGGTGATATCGTAGCCTCGATATTTGTCAAACACGTTGAATTGAGTAGCGGTTTTTTTTTTAATAGTTTTTTTTAATGATCATCTGTGCTTCCAATTGAGGTCATAGAATATGCAGGATGTTGTGAGCTCTTCCAAAATTTGAATCATATTCTACTGTCGCAAGAATTCCATCAGCCGTTACGAAGCAGATCAACATGTGAATAATGATACAACCCTTGATCCGTATTTTCTCATCCTGGACACGTCAAAAGCCATTGACCAATAAACAATATGGCCTTATTCATCGAGGACCCTGAAAATGATTCGAGAATCGTCACATTGAATAGCCGGCTAGTTCGCGGCTGATCAAGAGTCGGGTTCTTATTCGGACCATAGCAATGAAGCCAATCATAAACTCCGTGATCCAACTCATCGGACCATTTTAAGAGTCCAGTCTTTCAGTACAAGGGGCAGAGAAGGAAGGGCCGCGAAGTGAGGTGAATTGTTTACAAGGGTAAAAATAATATTTTCTACATCGAAACCTCACGTGATAATGCTGTTTGACTATTCTCAAGGTCTGGCTTGAACTTACTAGATCTACTAACCTCAAATCCATTATATTTGGCAAAGCCTGCCATTAGGTAGGACTAGCCTAGGGGCATCTACAGGATATACATACATATTAGGCACTACGTAAGCAATCAATGCAAACAAATCAATACTTCTATTGGCGGGCAGATAAGAATGCGAAAAAGGAGGGATAGAGGGGCTCGAGATCTGGCACCACAAAGTGTATGCGAATACGAATCCGCAACCCTGAGCCAATCATATCACACCCTTTCGCGACAGGACGGCATGACGCCCCATTATTTTCAGGAACCGTCCATGGGCCACATCGGGTTCCGTTTTGCAGAGCAGTACGGAGTAGTGCTGTAAACTGTGAACCACACAGGGGGCGAGGTAATTCTACGGGCTTAATCTCGACAGAGCGCAGGCGGTGTACCGTGCTGTTGGCTGTTTTTGCTCGGCAGGTGTGTGGGGTCTCTTCTACCAGCTTGGTAACTTCTAAGACACCCCGGTCCGAAAAAAAAGACGTCGGGGTCTGTCGCAATTACATATCAGTTAATCTCCTTCGCCATCATTCCCTTTTATTTTCCTGTCAGTCTCTACTTTCCACAGACTCGCCATTGGAAATTCTTGTGCTTCCTGGCGCTGAGGACGATACTTTCTTCTTCTTTACTTCTTTCCACTACATCCATCCTTCGAAACGGAACGAAAATCCTGATATCCTCCTTGTAAAACCCAATCATGGGTCTTCTCCAAGAACTTGCGAGCCACCCGCTCGCACAACAATATCAGGAGCTTCCTCTGGCCCAGCAGATTGGAATTGGCTTTGGAGCATTCGTAGTTCTCTCTGTCGTTCTCAATGTACTCAACCAGCTACTCTTCAAGAACCGCAATGAGCCACCCCTAGTCTTTCACTGGTTCCCCTTCATTGGAAGCACGATCACATACGGAATGGACCCCCCTAAGTTCTTCAGGGAGAACCGTGCCAAGGTACGTCTAAGAAGCTTAAATCCAGGGTTATGGCGAATCTTGGACGCACAAGGCGCCAGAAAACCGAGATTCGTTCTGGAAACCAATGCATGACCAAACGCTGACTTTGCGCTAGCATGGTGATGTCTTCACCTTTGTCCTCCTTGGAAAGAAAACCACTGTCGCTGTTGGCCCCACTGGAAACGACTTCATTCTTAACGGAAAGCTCAAGGATGTCTCTGCCGAGGAAATCTACACTGTCCTCACTACTCCTGTCTTCGGCAAGGATGTCGTGTACGATTGCCCCAATGCCAAACTCATGGAGCAGAAGAAGGTCAGAAACGACAATCAGATCCTTGCGTAGAAAACATGCTGATAGAAATGCCTTTAGTTTATGAAAATCGCCCTCACGACCGAAGCCTTCCGATCATATGTGCCTATTATCTCCGCCGAGGTTCGCGATTACTTCAAGAAGAGCCCCGATTTCAAGGGCAAGTCCGGTATTGTCGACATTCCCAAGAAAATGGCTGAGATCACTATCTTCACTGCCTCGCATGCCCTCCAGGGCAGCGTTATTCGTAACAAGTTTGACGAGTCTCTTGCCGCTCTCTACCACGATCTCGACATGGGTTTCACTCCCATTAACTTCATGCTTCACTGGGCTCCTCTCCCCTGGAACCGCAAGCGCGACCACGCCCAGCGCACTGTTGCTAAGATCTATATGGACACCATTAAAGAGCGACGGGCTAAGGACAACGATGACACCGAGCACGATATGATGAAACATCTCATGAACTCTACTTACAAGAACGGTACCCCTGTCCCTGATCATGAGGTCGCTCACATGATGATTGCTCTCCTCATGGCTGGCCAGCACTCTTCTTCTTCTACCAGCTCTTGGATCATGCTCCGTCTCGCTCAGTACCCTCACATCATGGAGGAGCTGTATCAAGAGCAGGTCAGAGAACTTGGTGCTGATTTGCCTCCCCTGACTTACGACGACCTCGCCAAGCTGCCCCTTAACCAGGCCATTATCAAGGAGACTCTCCGCCTTCACGCTCCTATCCACTCTATCATGCGCGCCGTCAAGTCTCCCATGCCTGTCCCTGGAACCAAGTACACCATCCCGACCTCGCACACTCTTCTTGCCGCTCCTGGTGTCAGTGCAACTGACTCGGCCTACTTCCCCAACCCCGACGAGTGGGATCCTCACCGATGGGAGGCCGACTCTCCCAACTTTCCCAGAATGGCTAACCGTGGCGATGACGAAGAGAAGATCGACTATGGCTACGGTCTTGTCAGCAAAGGCTCTGCCTCACCTTATCTGCCCTTTGGTGCTGGCCGTCACCGATGTATTGGCGAGCACTTTGCCAACGCCCAGCTTCAGACAATTGTTGCTGAGGTTGTGCGTGAGTTCAAGTTCCGCAATGTGGATGGCGGCAATACTCTAATTGACACCGACTACGCCTCGCTCTTCTCGCGACCCTTGGAGCCCGCCAACATTCACTGGGAAAGACGCCAGCATTAGATTTTGGCCCGAAACAATGATGAGACAACACGAAACAAGTTGTATATATGCGGCAAATGCAATGGGCATGCTCGGGAGTTGAGTGTTTTGTAATGGCTGGGCTGGTTTTTCCAAACAAGAAGTCAATTGTCATGCCATGCCAGCAAAGATCTGGTGATAGAATCTATAAATTTTTAATACGCAATGATTAACTTATGAATCAACACAATTTTCTACATCCTTTCCCCTGACTGTAACGATTTGATGCCTAGGTGATCAGTGAGCCGATCTCATGGGGGCATACCAAGTCGGAAGTTGGCATTTGGACCCCACCAAGCTGAGCGCCATCCATGACGACTGTGCTGCCTTCATACCAGCCTGAGTCTGAGAGGTAGCTTTGTTATTCTTCGAGGAGGCTCGCGACACGTCTTTCACCAGCATTATCAGCAGCTCTGTTTCTGCTGTTTGATGATCTTTTATTACGAAGATTCGACCTGTTCACTTAGAAAGCAACTGTTTATCGACACCACTTACATCAGTCCCCTTGACCAAAGCCAGTGACCAGCACCTCATCCAGGCATCATGAACGAGTCATATGGCCCTCTTGTCCGCCTATGGGGCATACGCCCTTCTAAACTTCCAGATGCAGGGGCAAAACCAGAAGAGCTCAAGGTTCTTCTCTCCTCCATCATTCTCGAAGCCTTGCCTTTTCTAAACTCCGTCCCTTCCGAGATCCTTTCCGCGGAGCCTGCTACTGAACTCCAGTCTACAAGTGACCTCTGGAAACACAAGACAGTCAAAAAATACGACGCATCTGCCGCTTCTGTTCATATATTTGAGCGTACTGTTGATTCTGAGACTCTTGGGGTTGTCGCTCAGAAGAACCCTGGGCTTGGTATACCACCTGATAAAGCGCAGTCAGAGTTTTGGGCGCTTCGACGCAGTACTCACGAAGCAAAGAAAGAGAAGGGCACGGTGGATTGGGATGAGTTCCTGAGATGTTTCAAGGAGAAGCATGGTGAGGCGGAAAAGACCTTTACACCAAGCGTGGTAAGCTTTAAACGACTACAGGAATGGGATTGCTCAGGCATAGAGATTCAGCTGAACGGTGAAACTTGGATTGATTGGACACTGCGTCATGAAGAGTCTGTCCACGACCTTCCTGGGCCGTTGTCAAAGCGTGTCTTTCCTGTCCTACAAGCCACAGCTGCTGTTCGTGGACGCAGGGAGTTCCTTGTCGTTCAAATCGCGATCCGGGCCGGTGACGGTACAACAGGCGTGGCTAAGCACGATGGTCCAATTCGGGCGGCTTATACAAGTGTTGAGAGGGTAAGAGAATTAGGCGACGGAAGCTTGGAATGGGTGATGGGAACAGCATCTGATGCAAAGGGCTTGGTGCCTATGTGGGCACAAAAGCTAGGTCTTTCTGGGGCGATAGCTAAGGATGTCGGTATATTTATGGACTGGATTGGTAGGGAGAGATTGAAGGGGAAAGATGCTGAAGTTATCGGCGACCTCGAGTAATCAAGGCCTTGGTGCGAAGGCGCTTGGGTAATACAGATGTTGGTCCTGGACGCGAGTGCATTCATTATTCTAGGTAGCAAGAAACGAGCTATTCTTTATACAGGATTTGCATACGCTCAAATCGCAAATTCTTCAAGCCAAGATCGGATATATGCAATTATCTCGCTGGGCTAGAGTGTCCCATTTGCCAGAAGCGAACCTCAGCAACATAGAATGCGATGCCAAGTATATCATATTACTTACCTCCAGGTTAATACCTTACCTACCTACCTAGTAGGTATCAGATGAAGCGGAAATGGTTAGATTTCGAGTTGTATAGGCACCTTAGGGAGAATCTCTAAGATACCTCGTAGGTAGGTGCGTGTTGTTCGTGATTCAGAAGCTTCTCTTGCCTCCCGTTCCTTTCTCTAAACATCCTACAAAGCCCGCCCCTTCCCTCTCCGAAAAAAAATTCGGAGCACTTTCACTTAGAAGGAAATACACGATAGGCATTGGGCACCTTTCTATGCCTACCTGCCTTAGGGAAGGTAGATGGGAAAGCCAAACAACCTACTATAAAAATTCAAATCTCATCGAGGCGTCACGTCTCCTGCTCTCTTTTCCCTTCGATCACCACCGGGCCATTCATATTCTGATGAGCATCCTTCATCGATACCTGGCTCACTTCTCTTCTAAAAAAAAAAAAAAAAAAAAAAATTTGCTTTCAACATGAGCCAGAACCGCCACCGATCAGCTCCTAAAGGGACTGGTGCACCTCCGTCACCCCCTTCAAGTCAATCCTCGGCCAACTTTGCTCTAGCCTTCACGGCATCGAAACCCTTCCCTGATATTGTGTATTCCTCCACCCAAACAAACCCAAACAGTCCAAAAAATGAAGAAAACCAGCTCCTAAAACAAGCAGAGGCGCTTGCGAATATGCATTTCGAACTCAACCTTCATACCGTCTTCTCGCTTGCCAGTCGACTCGAAAAAGAAGTCCAGCAGCTCGTTTTACGCACTGCTGATGACCAAGAATTCAGACGTCAGAATGAAGAAAGAATGACGAAGATGATGACTGAGATCCAAACAGTCAAGGCTTACATGGCTCGCATTGGACATAATCGTGAGCCTGCCACACGAGCGGACATCGAGAGGTTGCAGCAAGCCATGAGTGATACCGCAATGGAATGGAACAACCAACTTGAGGACGCAAGGACAAAAATAGAAGAAATATCAAATCGAATGATTAACGCCTCGCGACATGCAGGTGTTAGGGGCAATGAGCCTCCGACAAGCCCATCTATGCTTGGAATAGAAACACGAGCAACACGAAAGACAAAGGCGGATATCAGCTCAAGTGCCCACTATCAGCAGAGTAAGTCATTCTGGCCCAGGACCTTGGGATTCTTAAATACTAACATATGGCGAAGCCCTTCCCAGCTCGTCGACTCTAGAGTCACGCGTCGACGATGCAATCAACTCGACAAAACGCTGGAACCGTGAACACAAGACCACAAAAATGAGAGAGAAACAGTTCATCATTAGCTACCTCAAGAAACAAGGGCAACGAGACCCGGTACTCGCCAAGCTACTGCTTCAAGAGATTCGCGGGCGCGCATCCAACACAAAGACAAGAACGAGCAGAGCAAAGAAAGTACTGAGTCTCGAGGAAACTTGCCGCAATACATCGTGGCAAGATGTTATAGACTCAGCAACAGAAGTTCTTGTGGTTAATAAAACACGGACCCTCCAATTTCTGAAGCAAGCTTGAGTGGACAGATTGAATAGAACATTGGCGTATTTTGACTGGAGCTTAGCGAATCACTATCAAGAAGGAAAAAACATACAAAGGCTGTTCACGATTTCCATCTTCCAACTTGGAATGCCTACCTAAGTACTTATATATATATATATATATATATGGCTAGCGGGTAAAAGTGGACCTACTCTATAAGATACACGCGCTGCGCGGCTCCTCCATTTCAATTCCATCTCCGTACCTACCTCAACTTTAATAAAAGGACATTTCGCATCATTTCCGAAGCATCAACTTTATCAGTGCGGTTTTGTGCCCTTCCTCCCCCCTACTTCAGAGCCACAAGGAACGAATACCATACTTAGTTTATCCTCGCTTGAATCGAGCATCGTGCACTCCTTAAGCTCTTCATTGGCAGCATGTCGACACCGACACCAAAGGATGGTCATCCACCCGCAAAACCTCGTCTGAAGCTTAATGTTAGCCGGTCTTCCTCTTTCGTCGCCGATGCGAATGCGACACCTTCAGTCTCGGCCCCGGCTGGTCCAGCTGCTCCGACTCCAACTCCGACGGAAGGTCGCAAAGTGAAGCTCAAGATCGGAAAATCGCAACCCTCAACGCCTGCGGAACAACCCCCAGTGAAGACGAAGGCTGGCCGACAACCTAAGCCCACACAGAAACTCGTCGAGAGCAAAAAGCGCGCGCACGACGAACTAGATGATGAGCTAGGCTCGGCGCATCCAACAACAAAAATAAAACTGAAGCCAACGAAGTCAGGACTCACTCCAACGGTCGTGGTGAAGCCAAAGGGACGCGCACCAGTACATCCGCCAGGAGATGGCTATGACTCAGAGGCGAGCGATCGGGAGAAGGATCCGTCGATAGAGGAACAATTTGTCTTGAGGATGCTGCCAGGAGAGCACTGTGATTATGTGCGCTCGTGCATGGAGAATGGCAAGATGGGTATTCCTCGCAGCCAGGGAGGAGCAGACATACAACTCAAATTCTTTGAAGAGGATTCTCGAAGGGCAGTCGTGTCAGTCAAAGGTCAACCGTTTGCCGCTGTTATGGTGGACTTGCCTACAGTCACAGAAGCGATGAAGACATGGGATCGCAAGTCGTTTCTCAAGTCTGCAGATATCTGCCAAATGCTTCTGGTTTATCAGAAAGTTTCCACCGAGGCTGAAGCAAGACAAACACCTTTACCAAGTATGATCGACCAACACTTCAAATGGCCACACGGCCTAACACCGCCCATGCACGATTGTGTGAACCGGCGATTCGCCAAGACCATCAGTCGAAAGGAGATTGAGGATAAAGAAGCAGAAGTCGAACGCCTGCTTGCCGAGGATGCTAAAGCCGGCTCTACGCGCTGGGAATGGGTCGACGAGAGCAAAGACGAGGACGAAGACGGCGGAGATGAGGATGCCGAAGGCGATATGGATGATGATGATGGCGGCGGCGACTACTTCCAGAGCCAAGGTGTATTCGGAGATGACGACGATGATCTTGCAGCCGATCTGGAGGCCGCTTTCGGGGAAATGGGCGATGAAACTCCAGCTCCCGGTATGGATGGTGCAACGCCAATGACAACCACACAGGCCAACACCCCCGCGCCACTCCAAGATAGCATTGAGTCGGATGAGTCCGAGGAAGTTTCGGATGATGACGATGACGACGACGATGAGGATCTGGATGAGGATGCTCGAGCCCAGCGCGACGAAGAAAAGGGCGTCAAGTCTTTCATCAACGACCTGAAGAACCAGCTTACCAGCAAGCAAGAAGAACTGGCCCGTACTACAAACAAGATCCTCCGGACTCGTATTGAGCAGACTATCAAGCAGCTCAGGGCAGAGATTGAGCTCAAGAACTCGTCTATCGGTATCGAGACAGATGACTGACGAGGGAGTAGAAATCAGTCTATGGTTTATATCCGTTGCTGGGAAGGCAGTTGGGTTTGTGGTAGGTAGACGGCGTTTAAGGTGTAGCCCAAGATCTGGGAAAGCGATGATTTGATTCTGGATTTGGACCTCAAAGATACCACATGACTATTGCTCACCCAACTGCGAGTAAACCTTTCATAACTCACAAGATGTCTCCATTGTGTGTTTGCTAACTGACGTGAAACACTGCCTTATACACCAGGACAAAGATAGAGCCCAAACACACTTGAACGCCATCTTTGTAATACGTTTTCATTGAGTAAAAGAGGGAAGATTGGTATCTCATTGTTATTCAGAATCAACGCCAGCCAACACCATCCTATGCTTGGGACATCAAGTACGTTTTACAGTTGTCCTCATTCCCTTTTGGACTTTTCACACAAGAGAAAGCTTTAATGAAAGAATAAAAAATTTGTCTTTAGCTCACCAGTCGATCCCTGCCCAACCGTAGGTTCCATCAACGTTATGCCAGCCCCCATTTTCCATGCTATCCTCCCATCCCATCATCACGGCCAGTAGGCGGCACCCTGAAGCACTCACGGTGCAAACAATCTTATCGCTCGACTCTGAGAGAACGGCCAGATCCATCATATACGCTCGACCGACGAGACTACGGAGTCGGAGCGTTTCTTCAGAAGGGGGTGCCATATGTCTGGCTTCTTCATTCACACCATCGACATTCACTCCTGCTGGTGCTTCAGCCGCATTATTCTTGCTTTCAACACCAAGATTCCAGAAAAGAGGCGCAAAGAAACCGCCCTCCCAACCAAACGTGTTTTCAACAAAGTTGTTTAGTGAATGATGGTTGCCACTTGCGCGGGCAATCGCACCTTTTGAAGCTAAACGAATTCGATCTTGGGAAAGGATGGTATGAGAGAACTCGGGCTCCTCATGAACTGTGGGGTCGTCCGAAGCCAGGAGAGTGATATGTCGGCGTTGCGCGTTATCTTCCACTCCTGTCATGTTGTAGTACTCGTCCACATAACGGATGACTTGTTTAAGGTAGACATCGGCCGGGATGTATGTATCGCGATACTGAAATTCGAGTGGATGCTGGTCACCATGACGGACGTGAAGCCCAATGATGGGTATATGCGTCGTGAGACTACCCTCAGTGTTGGCTTTTGCTTGAATTGCGGTCACACGCTCGTCGACATAAGCCTGATCCTCATCGCTCAAGATAAAGAGGTCCTCATATCCAATACGAGCCAGTTCGAAGAGATCCCGCAGTCCATCCTCGGTTCCTGCAACTCGATGATTTTGGGCCAGCAACGCCGGGAATACCTCCTTAGCTGTCGCATAGGAAACGACCAAGTGGCGAGCTTGGAAAGGACAAGGAACCATGTGGTGTCGAGGAGGAGGACGACAGCCAGGGACAGGAGGAGCTTCGAAAATCTCGTTCCAGGTTCCGTAGGCCCAACGTTTATCCACAATGAAGAACTCACGGTCAAGTTGTTTTGCTAGTCCGTAAAAGGTCCACAGCATCATGAGTGTGTTACCGAGGCCAGCATCTGAGGATTCCAAAACAAAAGTCATGGTGCTTTCGCACACCGGCTTATGCTTCAAGTGCTTTTTATCCACACCAACAAATTTACCCTTATTCTTGGCACGGATGCCCTTGTAGGGTGCTAGAAGGCCTGATCTCTCAGCATCATACACGTCAATATAGTATTCATCTTTAGCGTCATAGTTGATGATGGCCTTTTCGGTGATCGGGGCCTTGTGATGTATATCTCTTGCCCGGGAAGAAACCTCTCGACACTGACTGCCCATCTCTGCATATTGGTCCATAGTTAAGGGAAAGTCCCCGTTTGGCGGTATAAAGACAGTCCATTTCGAGCGACCCGTGTTGTCGTTGATAAGAATGGGCGTGGGGAAATCTGGAAAGGCATCTTGGCCAACCATCTCAAATTCCTCTTGTCCAAAATAAGGCCAGACTGCTGCTGGGATGGTGTCTGGATTCTGAAAAGCCAATGCCACAAGGTATGTGATTGAGAGCAAGATACCGAGAAGGAAAAGTCGTCGAAAGACTCGGCTCGGTCGAGCGACCAAGATCTGGCTCGAGGTCCTCTTTGGAGGTCGAGGTACCAGGGCTGGAAGTGCTGGGGAAGCAGGAGGTGAAAAGAATAGGTGGTTGAAATTGAAACGGGATGAAGTTGAGGAAACAGGCCCACGATCTTGGGCGTTGTAAGAGCTGGCTCGGCGCAAGTTTAGTGCTGGCGGCACGACCAGCATCTTTGATTGAGTAGGACCAGACATCATGGAATTGTATGAAGATGAAGGTGATGCGGGAATCAAGCAATGTGGATATAGAGTTGCCAGTCGAGAACCCAGAACTGTTACTCTGGAGTCGCGAATGTAATGATGATGGATCTGGTGGACGACAAACCAGGTCGACCAGAGCAGATTGGGCTGAAAGGCAGGCCTGTCTGTGTAACACAAGAGAAAACTGCCCGTATCTCTTTAACGGTAATCGCAAGTGCTCTCAAACGGGTCGCTTTGGATCCCCATAAACAAACGGACGTCTCAGTGGATGTTCTTCATCTGGCTTTGGTAGACTTAGAGAGAAGCCAGCCGTTGAAGTCGCCGTCCCAGTTACACGCAGAACGCAGTGATATATGTCAAAGAGATACGTAGTAGAATCGAAACCTGAAAGGGCGAGCAGCCAAATGTTCAGAAAAAGACAAAAATAGAACGTAAGGTAAGGTAAGGAATGTGTAACGAATCGAATAAGAGCTCAAGTTGCGAGTGTAGACATCAAGCCTTGGACCTGCACTGCAAAGAAGAAGGGAAGAAGAAGAAAGATTTCCCCGTGGGGCATAAAGAAAGGGAAACAAGAGTTCTAGATTTCAGACGTTGAGGATATGAAATCCTCCGGATCATGGATTTGAAAAGAAGACGAAGACCAGATGGGGCTCGGCCCACGACAGGGAGTATCCTGGATGGGAAGCAAGTCCGACGCAACACGTGCTGCGGGATGCTTTGAGCACGGATGAAACATCAGATTAGGGAGACTGATGTTGCTGTCAAATCTCCCGCTCTCAACTCATCGTGGTATAAGTACATAACTAAGTTCTCGTCCCCAAAGAATAAAATAAAACGAAGGTAACAATGCCCCGTCAAAACGGTGGTTGTCCGCTTCCTGGCACAAAGAAATTTGTTCGCAAAACTCAAACGGGCTCTACGGTTCGCTGTTTCTCACCAAGTCCCTTAAACAAACATAAAATGCGGCCACTTGCATGAGCCAAGGGCGGAATGTCTTCTTGATCCTTCCGTTTCCCTTTTCTCTCGCCCAGCGACAAAAGAAAGTGTAATCGGGTATAGCGCAAATAAACCCCCTTTTCCCGCAAGAAGCAATGCCAATTTCCTTAAACGCCTGTATGCCCAATAAGTCTCCGACCCGATTTACTCCAGGAAGGCGGCGATATGATGAAATCCTCGACTCTGTATCCTCTTCTATGCCTCTGCCGTCATGTCTTTCTGCTCTTCAGGGGGATTCGGCGTGGAAGTTCGTCGTAAAGGCTCAAAGTTGGGTTCTGCCAAGGAGTCCATCTTCTGTCCACCCGCCAAGCGTACGCTACCTCGCTTGCCACGTACCACCTGGCCTCTCTCAACTCGATCTTGTAACATCTCGTCCAAAAGATTATTCATCTCGTCGACACCTCGGGTTCGCTTCTTTTCTACCTCCACTGGCTTCGCGCCACTGGCTACGTCAGGATGGGCTTCTTGTTGAGGAGGCGGAGAACGAGGCTCAACAGTTGCTTCAGCTGTGTCGCGTGACCGTGCTGCACTTCTCAAAGCGGCCAACATTCTGTCCTTGTCGTCAAGTCTTGCTCGAAGATCTGCTATCTCGGAGTCTTTTTCCCTCAAGGCAGCAGATACGCTGTGATCTTCTCCAACCATGATAGCTTTGTTTGGGGCCGCAAAACCCACGGATGCCCGGCTGGAGCTCGCGCGTCGTGCTTGAAGAAGACGCTTTTCCAACGTCGCAATATATCGATTTTTGTCTGCAAGATCAGCTTGCAGGGCACGATTCTGAGCCGTCAAGGATGCTGTGCCGTCACCAAATTCGCCTGCACTATCATCTTCAGCGTCTCCAACCTCATCCCCGATCTTCTGTCCACCACTAGAGCGACGGCCGATGGTCGAAGACGCCGATGTCATAGATGATGTACGTTCCATCAGTGGTTTGCCACCCACAGAAGTGGCAACTGACGAGCGAATTGATGCTGGCAAAGATATCTGCGAGAACTGAGAAAACCGGGCATATTGACCAAGAGAACTTATTGACCCATTCGAATTGACACCGATGGACTTTGAGCTGAGAATGAGGCGGTTCAGATGGTCGATTCGTTCCTTCAGGGCTGTCCGGGCAAGTTGCATCTCAAGAATTTGCTCCTCATGTCGCTCCGCAGCCTCAGCCTCTCTGGCCTTTTCTTCCTCTTCGTTGTGTATCTTTTCTTCCTCTACCACCTCCCCCTTGTTCTTTTTTGCCTGAGACTCAAGTTGCTGGCGCAATTCCGAGATTTCCATGCGATAGCGCTCAAGCAGAACTCGAGCTCCGCCTTCGCCACCAGCTCCAAGAGCTTCCTCGGCCTTCTTTGCATGGCTGACGATATTATTCTTGGCTCTCGAGGCAAATTTGAGGGTATTGATCGTTTCCAGGGTGTGATTGTTGGCCAAGGCCGCGCTGTTACCGGCTCCGATCTGTATCGTGCAAAGAATACTCACTAGAGAATTCCCAGATAAAGCTCCCTGCAGCAGCCGAGTGAGTTTGCTATCGCGATATGGAAGATGCTTCCCTTCCTTGTCTGTACCCTTTGCTTCTTTCTCCTTCCACTCTGAAAGCTTTGAAATAACCGTGCCCAGGGTGAGCAGACTCTTGTTGATATGAGCACCTTCTTGTCTACGCTCTTTAGATTCAGCGGCCTTCTCGGAGCCAGCCAGGTCGATTAAGCTGAGTGTTGATACTCGCACGCCACCAGGCAAAAGGCCAGATCGCTTGCCCTCGCCTGCAGCTGAAACACCTGGTATTCTCTCCCGAGACTCCACAACAATTTGGACGACTGCATGGCTTCGTGAACTTCGAGCGTTGAACTGTGTGCTGGCAGTTCTTCGAGCTTGGTCACCTCGTGCAATAACTCGCAGCAGCTGTGTAGGGCTCTGGACGATCTCCTCCTTCAGCGGGGTAGCATACACACCGCGCTTGCTGTCTTCACGTAGCTTAATCTCTTCTTGCTGTACACCCCCTCCAACACCGTTCGCAATGGGCATACTTAATAAATCATGGATTTTTTCATTGTAAATCTCCAGATAGCTGACTCGCAGCAAAAATTCCCGTGATGGTGTTTCTCGGATGTATGAAAAGATATCGGTGATGGCAAGTGGGATCACGCCTGGTGATGAAGCGGTTCCTTGCATAGAAAAGGTCTTTCCGGTGCCGGTCATACCGTACGCAAAGACAGTACCATGGTAACCCTCCATAACCCGTCGGACCAGTCGTTTCGCGATATGGTCGTATACTCTGGAGTTATTGTCATGTGTCGTGAAAACATTGTCTAAGATGTCAGCCTAGGCAGGACTTCATTTGCTTGGGTACATACCATAGTAATGGTCGCCACCATCCTTCCCTCTGAATGAGATGAGCGACTTGCGCCCATCGACCATCCACTCACCCTCAGGGCTCCCGTTGTTTCCATTAGCGTCTGGCCGAACCCTGACACTTACAACGACATTCCCCTTGCCATCATGTTTGGATGCTCGCTTGTCATTTGAGACATCGGGTTTCTGGCCCGATCCTTCCGCGGGGTCATCATATGTCGTCGCTGATGTCGAGTATGAATCTTGTGCTGAAGAACTACGGCTTTGAGGTGGTGATGCAACACTGATCAAGCCGTCTGACATACGTACACTCGTAATCGACTTTCCTTCCCCGCTACCATTAAGGAAGCTTGGCGTGCTCGAACTCATCGTGCTGTACATGGATTCCTTCGCGGCCTTTGATGCCTTCCTTGTCGATCGGGGCTTGTCTACGGCCCTTGGACTAGACGGAACGCCGCTACTTGAACGTGTGTCTCCCCTGGGTGGTTGTGGGAAAGAGTTGATGCTGACACTCTTGCGGAGAGTCTTTCCAGGACCATTAACACCAGAGGCAGTCCTTGGCTGTGGGAGTGCGGCTGACGGTGCTGGGCCTGGGGGGGCCAGGCTCATTGTCGACGGCGTTCGGAGACCGGATCGGGGTGTGCCTGGGGTTGATCTGATCGAGGTTGTGGGCGAGGGGATATTTCCTGTACTCTTGCGCGTCTTGCTCACTGGCAGGGCTGGCAGTGCCATATTGGGAGGCCCAACTGAAGGCCGAGACGGGCGCGGCAACGTTGTCGTCATTGTGACTTGAGATCGACTGTACAACAAAAAAAAGTAATATGAGGTTTCGAATGCGCGCAGGCTCGAAATCGCAGACCTGGTGCAGTGGCTTTTTAGGCGTCTTGAAAGGCCGGTCGGTCCATTAACAAGATTAACTGGAAGACAAGGTCGGACGGCTTCGCTCGATTAATGCCACCCTCGAATGTTTGAGCGTCGAATATAATATCAGAAGAATGCCGCAAAACGTGTGGATTCTAGTCCTTCGTAAGGATGGACTAGTTTGATTGATCAAGGGAGTAGTAGATCGGTGGAACACGGGAAGCTGCGCGGAATCGGATGTATGTCTCTCAAGAGTGGTATTGACTTGGCTGTGTATTGTCAGTGACCTGAGAAGGGACGACGCAATGGCGCATAATAGTGTAGAGATTCTAGCTCTAACCAGCACAATGAAAGAAAGGGATCGATATTGGAAAGAAGCAATTTTTAACGTAGAATAAAACCGCCAGCAACGTACTCGGCCGTTGAATTCTTCGAGGGGATGATTGAAATGGAAAGGGGGTGGCATGAGAGAGTGTTCCAGGTGCTGTCTTCGAAGTAGCAACGCAACAGGAGAAGAAGTGAACCCTTACCCTTGACAAAAAGCAAACCACAGAGGACAAGGACAAGCAAGGCTAATGTTAGTGTACCTCGACTAGCGCAGCGGGTAGCCTTGGCTGAGCACGGTGACGATGCCAGCGTCTGACCTCTTCCGTTGCAATAATCGAGACCGGGAAGAGACACAGACCAAGACCGGGACAAAGCGGGCAGTCGACTGCGAACTGGAGATCGTGGATCGAGTCTTGATTCGAGGGCTCGCAGACAGTATTGGCGCAGAAGCGAGTGATAAATGGAGTCTGGCGTCGATGTTTGCAGCTGAGAAGAACAAGGGCAAAAGGAGGATCGGTTTCAGTAATATTGTGTATGCATGACACAGACGCATACAGCTGAGATTACCGTGTAAGGTGCCGTGTTTGCCTTTCCCAGAACAAGTGTTGATGTGGGGAGAAAAGAATTGAAAGAAGCCGTCGAGGTCAGTCGAGTTTGGGGCGGAGGTAAATGGCTAGACAACTGGGATGGAGGTTATAATGCAGTCCCACCACAAGCAAGGCGCAAGCACAAATGAGTGGCGTGACGTCTAGAATAGAGACAAGGGAGAGTCTTGGGAAAGGGTTATCAGACAAGAGCAATAAGAAAAGAGACACATTACTTCCACAGAATGGAAATGAAGAGAGTAAAAAAGATTCCGATCCAGAAAATGACGAACGCGGTAGAAAGGTGGATGAGAAGCCTGCCTCAATGTGCCTGGACTGAAAATGGCCCGCTTGAGCAACTGAAGCACTTGGGATTTTAGAGGACTGATGCGTTCCACTGAAGCGCCGACTGCACTAGCGTGGGGGTGTTCAGTGAACCTTAAAGGCTTCGGATCTACAGTATGACCAGCAATGTTTGTTTGAATAATCAGTAAATGTTTATCGTGGATGAGATCCCAGACATGGTGTCTTCGGAGGCCTTTGAATGCATCTAGATTGGATGCGAGCATGCATCCTGTTGCCGCAAGGGCCTTGAGGATGCCGCTGCAATACTAGAACAAGGACTGTAATTACGATATGCATGCCTAAGTCACGTCGTCGAGTAACATTGCATGCTAAAAACTCGATTGGCCCGGGGGGCACGGTCTAAAAAGTCCCCAGTCATGATAATGAGCTCAACTCTATGGGAAGAGCCAATCAGAGTGTCTTGTCTGGACGCTTGAGGATATCTTCCCCGGCTGGTCTTGTAGTCTACGACCATAGTGGTTAGACTGGGAGACAGAAAAGAACATATCACCAGGCTGACCATCATAATGCTGCAGCGAAGACTGTAAAGATCCAGGGAGCACGGTTCATTCTCAGAACTGATATCCCTGGCTCCCCTCTTCCCATCAAAAGGAAAGTCCATCCAATTGTTATACATGGACTCAAATCTGAACTTTTTCTCTCACATAAAATTCTTCTACTAATGCAATAGCATGCGCCAGGTAAGATACTAAAGGACGGCCCGGAAGTTGCCCTCATTAACAACAGAACAATCCACAAGTTCGTCGGGCAACTGCGTCGTCGATCGCGCCGACGGTCTGCACCGACGGAGCTGCACCTTAGGTATCTAGCCTGAAGGGAGCTTCTGACTGAAATCACCCACTTCCCCCTCTATTGGGTCCTTGCGAGGAAGCTACGACACTGTGGTTTAGCTCCCGGCACCCGAGCAACCCCAAACAGCTAACGCAGGTACTACCGCTTTTGCCTTGTTAGAGTAGGAAAATTTGGGCCAGAAATGGAGGTTTGTTTCGAACATCATCATATTCCAGGTGCCTGGCTACCTACCTTAGTGGACGTAGGTGTTAGATACCTTAAGGTAGTACTGAGTTTATAACAACCTGGAATTGTACCACTTGGCATTGGATCTTGCCCAAGGGTATTTGCTCACGAGCACTAAGATCGGTAAACTTTTATGTTTCATATCCGACTCCTTGCTCGCGAGTTGAAAATTCTCCATCACCTAAAATTCCAAGCCTTTTCTTGGGTGTTGTCTTAACATCGTGCACAGCAATGCTCCCTCCTTTTCCGTATATGCATATGAATCCGTACCTACTGACTCTAACCCATACGGATATCCACGTACTAATAAAAGATACTGCGCGCATACTAGCAGATTGCCCAAGCGTCGTTGTCTCAACTTCTCAATGGCGTCGACTCCTTGCACCACGACTTGCTCCCCTGCCAACCTTCAAGGGCATCATTGACCTGCTCCCAACCAAGCGCGGTAGCTTAGCCTCAAGTTGGCCATAACAGCCGGTCGCCCCTTTCCGTGTAAGGATTGGACCCTTCACAATAGGTAGTTTTGGTTCCTCGTTGGCGGAGCGCTATTCCCAGCTACTTCGAAATTCGCGTATCAACGACGATGACACCTACCAAGAAAGGCATCTTCGGATGTGGCAGATCCCACATCAGACGGTGATGAGTGTCGTGTTTGTAGACTCGCCCCCTTTCCTCCGTACTGTTGTCTTATTATTACTCATGCAAAGCATGCATTGGGGGCTTTAATCTTGGATTGTCGGATCGTCCATGAATGACCCTTATGTACAGCGGAGTACGGTACATACTGTCATAGGTAGTACATGTACTGTACCTGCATACGTCTCCCACAGCGGAACCTTTTTGCAAGATTTGCAAAGTCCATGGAACTGAGTGTCCCAATAATGAGACCCCTGCCGAGAATACCCCCGTTGCCCAGCTTATAACATATTCTATGGACAGGGAAACTTCTAGGTGTTGGTCAATTATTAACAGCCTAGACATCGAAAAAGCGTTGATCATGAATTCAGCGCAGGTTTTATCAAACAACACGAGACTCAATGCTACTCAGATCACAACAGTCCCAAACTCGGATACCAGGTGAGTGGGCTCCAATCATTCTCAAACAAAGCAACGGTGTGAAATTGGAAAGAAACATTCTCACTGGGATGGCGCATTCCGTCACCAGTCTTCAGCTTTTGCCCTGTCCCGATATTGTGGGAGCAAACTAGCAAACTCCATGGTATTTCGACAGGTTCGTCCATTGTTGGTCTGCACATCAGATACCATAAACTGTAATTTATTTGCCCCTGGCCTGTGCTCTTCCAGCTTGCATGGCTCATCAATAGGCTTCCAGGGACCCTGTCTGTGCCCCCTTTCACGGTTCGCCAGGGCCCCGATGCTCCATAACTGATTGCGAGGTTGTGGTTAATAAGCCACACTTCTGGTAAATCGTCGTAGACCTATAGATAGGACTAAACTTTGTCACAGAATTACAACCCATTTCTAGCTGCACAACTTGTCACATCGGTAGCATGTTGCTTGAACATCAATGGTGGAGAGTAATGGTCCTACCGATCAGCTGAAAATATGTTTCTTCCGGGCTTACTACCTACTGGTACATATGCCCGACTAACATGCTGTCAAGCCTGTCCAAAGGATAAAAACATGCATACTTGCAAAGGTATTCTCGCTTTGCCTATCCTTCCGATGTGACAGTCTCGTTCACTTGCTTTCAGGGTTCCACCATCAACGGTTCTTTGACGGCCGTTGCACCCGTCTTAACGAATCGCTCACTCAAGGCTCATCTCGCTCCTGGTACCACGAGGGTCTTCTCCGCCTATCATAAAATCTCATCACTTTAATTCCCGGTTGAACATCGCATTGGTCTATTCTGTGGGGATAATTTCCTAGTACTTCGCAATATGCTCTCTGAAAGCTGATATCTGAGCTCCTATGATTTTTGTCAACTGCATATGCATGATGATTTGTTACCAATGACGAGAAGTAAACTTCGATGATAATGTGTTGGTACCTAATGCCACCACCTAAGAATGTTGTTGAGACAGAATTGCCTGGAGCCTGGACCCAGCCCATCTACAACTTGCTCCTCCATGAACATGCCAGTTTGGATGACTGCGTTAGACTCGCTAGGATCGAGCCCACTCAAGATCAACATTGCATATGCAGACTCTTCCTTTTTTTTCTCGTTAAAAGTCTGGCCTGGTCTGATTTGACATCGTCTTGCTTTTGTCTTTCATGCCTAAGCCACATCAGGTGGAAACCCCTCGCTTGTCTCAATATTCCCAGATGACAACCCCAGTTCAAAGCTCGATAACCAATGGGCAGCTCATGCCTGATGACTTTAAACTTTGGAATCAATTCTAGAATAGGCATGAAGACAGCAAACTTTCTCTTCCAGTGAACGAGCTCTCGTTTATGGAAAGCAACCGGTTTATACATTCCGGGGCTCAGATAAACATGCATACGCTGGCCGGCTTGATCACCAGCCCGTCTTGAAAAAGGAAATCGTTCTTTGTATGCATTCTATCATAAGTATGAACTGACGAAGAGTCCAAACCCTCGAACGTTATTTAGCGTCCACCTATCCTTGCCCTCGCCTAGACAGAGTGTCAGTATTAGATTCAATGCCTGTCAAGCGTTGCCTATCACAGTTGGATCACATCTCAATCACGGCTGTCACAGCTGTCACAGCTGTCACACTTGGAAGCTTCTCGACTCCAATCGGATGTCTCATTGTGAGCGCACTTTATGCATGGTCGTATAATGGCCCTGCTCATAATAGGCGCCAGTAACAAATGCAGAGTATTCCATACTTATATGTTCTATCGCGGGTTACATATTGCAAGGTATAACTAGTCGTAGGTGATCAATTGGAAAACCAACGTTTGTGACTCAAGTTTATATCTATTTAAACAGTGTGTGCCTTTCCCCTTGGATACATTACAGAAGTTCGTTATCATCTTTGTTTGAAGCAGCGGTACAAACGAGCCGCAGAACAAGCTTTCCGCGAGTAACACCATAGTCTCATGCGCCAACAAACTAAAAATCGAAAAAACAATGCCGTATACTCTTTGACGCATCGTGTCAACCTCCCAATGCTCTCACTCCTCTTCCTACGCTTCCGGTCTCAAAAACTTCCACAACGCCCAGCCCTACGGCTTCTCCTAAGACCCAGGACCATTCAATTCCCCAGAATTCCTTCCACCGCGGTCCATAGAGCCCACCACTTTCGAAGCGCTCCTTTAACCAGCTCTCTGGTCCTTCCCCCCAACGCGTTCGCCGTAGAGAGTCTCGAACCCAGTCCACGGTAGCGGTCGCCAGCTTCAGATGTCGGCCATGACCTGGGACCGATATTCGGAGGCCAGATGGTATCGAGGATGACCGTGTAAGTGTTGGGGCGCCTCCACCGCCGCCAGCAAGATGAATGGCATTATGGCCGCCTACAGCAGAGGCTGTGCCCGATGCAAAGCGTGAGACATGGTGAATTGACGTCAGCGTAGTTCGGTTCTCTGGCCGAATATCTAGAGTACTTTCTGGTGTTGAAGGCGTCGAGCTTGTAAGAAAGCCTGCACGAACAAGCTCGTCGGCCTGCGTGTTCTCCAGTGCACCCTTATACAGTATCTGCGTAGTTGGGTTCTCTCTCAGAAAGGCCCTGAATGATTCCCTCGTCTCTTCGTGTAGTGATGCTTTGCCTAGCATCTCATTGTAGTCCGTCATCTCTATCAAGGCTTCGCCTCCTCCTCCACGTCTCTCAACTCTCACCCTGCGCACTATGCCATTTATCGCCAATTCTGCTAGTTCCCGTTCAACTTTTCCTGGCGAACTGAGAATAGAATTGAGATGGCCTACGGTAACGAGAGGTGCCGTAGTCGCGCGATAGTTAAGAATCTCGGCAGTTCGTGTTGAGTTGAAACCTGTTTGAGGCACGGGAGTGAACATCCGAGCACGGATGTATCGCATTGCTTGGACGACATCTCGTAATGTAAGTTCTTCCTCCAAAACCTTGGTTAGGCCAACATCGTTGAGTTTATCAAGGAACAGATCATTGTCTTGATGCTTGGGCTTGGGTGTCGGTCTTCGCGGAGTTGTGTCAGAACGTTTACGAGAGGGCGGTGATGTCTTTAGAGGTTTGGTAATTCGACCAGGCTTGCCGAGAATAGACCTTATGGTTTGTGGCATGTTGAGCGACTAGATTTTGATGGCAGAGAAACGTTGTCAAATATATTATCTGCACAAGCAATTCTTGTTCAATGTCATGTCATGGACTACGCCCTTTGATTCAGGTGGCGAATTGGTGGAGAACTGGAGGACTCGACTCTCCGAACTCTGGTGAAAGGTTGATTTCAGAGGAAGGACCAGGTACACATCAATACAAAATTCTAGACAGTCACAAGAAAATAATACTCAAAGACAGTGAGACTTCCAATATGCAAGTCAAATTGATGCCTACCCAACTGCTGAACTAAGAAAAAATTAACCGATGTGGCTGACTAACGCTTCAAGTTTCGTGCGTGGTGACCTTTTAAATCCCGTCCTGTCAGATTTGGTGGGAGAAACCAATAGCTATTAAAAGTTACACATACCATGGGCCAATTGGATTTAACCCGCTGTTGTCAATATGTATGAAGTGATAGCACTCATCCTCTCGCTTGTCAGCTTCAGTGATATTCTCAACAGCTCTCTTCCAATTTCTGGCTCCTTCTTCTGTATTCTGTCCCACTGGTCTCGATCCATCAGCCAAACCACACAGTCACGCTCCACGACAGCAGTTGCAGTTCGATCTGTTTCGGAGAAGAAAGGCAGCTCGCCGAGGGTCGTTCCAGCCACGATGCTCTCGCAAAGCCAGCCCTGAGGAAGATCGTACTCAGCACGTACAATACCACGTTCCACGAGGTAGAACCCATTGGCTGGCTCTCCACGTCGGAACAGAACAGTTCCGGCACTTATCTCGCGCCGAGAGAAGTAAGAAGCTGCTGGAAACCAAAAGTCTTCGTTCTTGTCACTCAAGCCCTGAAAGACCTGGAGCATAAGACGGAGGGGCTCTTTGAAACTTTGCCACTTCTTTGGACGTTGTACTTCCACGCTGCTCAGAGCATCGCGAGCGGCCTCAGCAAGGTGATTACGACGCGGCGAATTGAAAGGTGGATCGAAGGAGGAGAGGCTGGATGGTTTGTTGGAAGGCACGTCTAGATTCTGCGCTGAGTGTGCCGATATACGTTTCAGGGAATTCATCTCTTCCTGTCTGGCGTACAGAGTCTTCAGAAGTTCATTCTCGCAGCTCTCAAGAGCAGAGTTCAGATTTGGTAGCATCATGACCTCGATACCATCATTTCCAAGTCCAACAGCTCGTAGGTTGCGACCTAGTTGAGTTTCCGAGTCCACGCCACTCAAAACGAGGACGACATCCTTATTATCGAGTAACCGGCTGATGGTGTTGAAAGCCTCACCGGCGGAATAGTCGAGGCCAGTGACGTGCCACATGTCAAGAATCAGGAACTTGATGGGCTGCTTAGTGAATGTGCTGTCCTCCAAGAGGCCCCGGATCTTTGCCTCAACGCTGACGATGGTCCCAAAGAAGAGATAGCCCGTAAGCTTTATGATATAAATCTGTCGGCCGACCTCGTGCAGGTAATGATGCTGAGAAGGGTTGCGTCGCACAGTGGAGGAAACAATCTCTCCAGAGTAGTTTCCACGAATGGCTGACACACGAGAGGTCTGTAGAATCAAGGAAACAAATGCCAATAGTATGCCAACTCCGATACCAACGACAAAGTCATGAATGCCCATGACAAGAACAATTACAACAACTGTCAGATATTCTGCGAGCTTGAGCTTCTTTCGTGGAAGCCATAGAGCTTCTAGGAGTAGCTCGAACCCTAGATCATAGATCAGAGTGCCCACCATCATTACCGGGATGAAACCAATGAGTGATGGACCAATGACCATGACACCAAACGTTGCTGCGGCCAACAGATAACCTGCAAGCCGGCTATTACCTCCAGACCGCATAAAGAAAACTGTGTTTGCATAGACCAAGTAGTTTTGAATACTACCAAAACAACCGGACAAGAAGTTGGAGTAGCCATGTAATCTTAGCTCCTTGTCAAGATCAGCATGATCCTCACCGCAGTTTAGGGCCAAGGCAGGGACATTGATCGGGACGTGCAAAATGCCAAAGAATGTCAATGCAAGCATAGCAGGCACACATTCGACGACTGCATCCCAGCGTACAAGTTTGAACTCTAAAACAAGCGGTTAGCCTGGTAGTCAAAACAGGGAAAAGGGTATTGGGCTTACTGTAAAGTGTGTAGAAGTACCACCATGGCTCTCCGGAGGGAGGTCCCTCGAAGATCCAGCCATGGTCGCGTAGTACATCGACGTCCAAAGAATCCAAGGCAGTGACAAAGAAATAGAAGATGAGGGGGATCGCGAGAATAAATAGGGGGAGGAAGAATTTGGATGTGATCTTAGACTGGCCATAAAACAGAATAATGGCGAGAACTAAGGGGACAACCCAGAGAGGGACGGTGGCCGGGTCTGAGAGCTGTTTGAGAGTGTCAAGGTTGTACTGGAGGCTGCCATCTAGCCGAGCAGAAACCTCGAACCCAGTAGCAATCAGGAACCAACCGACACCTCCAATACAGCCAATGAGAATATGCCTGGGAATAAATCCCACCATGTAACCGACTTTGAATCGTCCCATCAAATAGAAGACGAGACCTGTCATCATGGAGCTGGTGGAAAATGACACAATTGTGGTGGCGATCACGGCATCGGGGTTATCTTCCCCAACAATATCAGTGATCTTTGCAGCCATATTATGAAAAAAAGGAACCACTTCGATCTAGGAGGATGGTTAGCAGGCATTGATTGACTCGGGGATGCAACTGACCAGCTCCGAACCAACAGCACCCTTAAAGATGCTACCAGATGAAAATGTTATTTGAGAAACAATAGTGCTAACATAGAAAACAGAAATTCCAGCAGATCCCAAGTGAGAAAAAATTGGCTTTCCTAAAGGGAAGAGGATCATTCCTAGGCTTGTTAGATGTCGTGCATAGACTTTGAACTGTAGAACATACCATATGATAGAGCATCCAAGATATTGAGCAGCAGACCAACGGCAACGGCGGGTAGACATGAAGTTGATGTCACGATCACATTATTCCAAAGCGCATGACGATCCCACTTCTTGGGGTTGATGGCGATGGCCACTCCTTGGGAAACCCTTTCTTCCATCTTATTGCCGACTTCCACAAGACCACTAAACCATGGTCGTTTAGACTGAGGCTTTTGACCTTCAAGATCAGAGTATGACCTCCGGCCAACGGATGTTATCCGAGTGAGCAGAGGGGTCTGCTCCGTAGCATCATCTGCGTGCGCAACTCGAGGTTGATCCCCCTCTGGTCGACATGCGTCACCGTTTGGCTCCTCATCCTCGACTTGTGGTTGGTTTGGCGCAATCGATTGGGGAGGAGATCGCTTCAGGAGGTTTGCCAGTACGGACGGTCCCGCATCCGCATCGTCATCGTCATCGTGGCCATCTGGAGATGGCGGCTCGGAAACTTCAAGGATTGTTTTAGAGGAGCGGGTGTTGTCAGCCGTAGATGAGTCGTCGATAACCTCTGAGTCAATTGAGTCCTGGTAAGAGACCCTTGCACGTTGGAGAACAGTCGAGCTCTGCTGTGTCTTGGGGTCGGAGAGTAAGTAATTCGCAAGCTCTGCAGTATCCTGCCGAACAGACAAAGCGTTCTGGACACTATCAATTGGTGCTGTTGTAGATGGAGGGATCAGCTGAAAATGCGGGCAGACAAAAGAATGAGATGTGACATACCTAAGCCGTCTCGCACAGAACCGTGGATAAAAGATCTGATAGGTTCTCTATGAGCTGCAGAGCTAGAGGACGGTCTTGCAGCGATTGGGACATGGGGACTATGGCCATGCTGAACAGGAGAAGTTGAAAGCTCGTTACGTTGCAATTGAGCTTGCTCGCTTTCCGATTGTGAAGCAGCACTCAAAGCCCTTCTCCTCCACGGTGTAAAATTGAGCGGCGACGACATCGTATCGATTTTGGACGGCCGCAGAGGCACTTATGAGCGCGGGTTGCAGCTCACTTCAGTGCTGTCGCATGAGCGATACACAAGGTTGACAGTCGACGATCTTTCAATGTTTCTTTTCTTTTCTGCTTCCCCCCCGGAGTTTTTAAACAAGGGAAATTCAAGCAATAGTAAGCGAGACAATAAACATTCCAAGTGAAGCTTTCACGATCAAGAGAGATGGCGAGGATTTCGTAGGGAATGGAGCGACGAATGCCAACCGCAACCCGACGCAACACAGCGTAGCGCAACTGAATGGCCAGGGCGATCAGAGCGATGTGGGTCGCATCATGACACTATCAAACTTAAGGCTCATACGCCCGCATTGAGTTTTCACAACCAGTCAGTTTACGGGCTATCAAAGGGCAACATATACGTGAAAAACACGCAAAATTTTAGCTTTGTTGTCACGGGCCAATAAACTAGAGGCTTAAATGTGGCATATTTTCCTTAATGTCTCACTATAGTGATCCGCTGATGCTACTAGATCTTCGCATACAGCAGAAGTATGTATTCTGGAATCCTTGTCATTAGCCATGAACTGCATGTCCTACAGGCTTTTTTTTTTCTACATCGGTTGGCGAAAGACCCGCTAAGACTACCTGAGAACCCACTGACAGTCGCCACGGCCTAAAAACATGTCAAAGTCAAACTTGGTCGTAACGGCCGCCGAGACTCGCCGGACGGGCCGAGTTGATTAGCGCAAGGGGATGTTGTAGTGAGAAATGATGAGACGCCAATCGTTAAGTAAAATCAGGATTCGTGTTTACGTGAGTATCCTCTTGTTAATGAGGATCTATTCTTATTTGTGCATCTGTCTATTGCCCAGTCATGATCAGAGTTTCCAGAGGTATCTATATTCCATGTTGCTCCAGCTCAAGCATTGTCAATGAGACGAGAAGAAACTCGAGGAGTTGGGCCAAGTGCCTCTTTTCTGTGTAATCAGGTCGATCTTTAGGACGTATCACATTTGGTTGTCCTGAGGTTGTCTAGGTTGTGTATATCTCCTCACCAAACATATGATGTTTCAAGGTTCCACCATCACTACAACTTTGAGAGGTAAGCATTGCGGAAGACATTATCCATCAATATTATCCATTGAAAAGTGATGGAATAGCCTGGACTAATGTATTGGAGAGTCAATGCCCTCTGTGGCTTGCGTACTACATTAGGCTACGAGTTAACGAATTGATGTTTACGAGAACTGGACATGAACGAATGTGATAAATTGACATGTGATCTTATCAATATTTATGACGCAGGGTATAATACTAGAAATAATATGCGACCATCAAGCTCCCTATCACTTGTTCAGACCCCGCTTTCTCTCATCCAAGCTTATGCAAATATCCCTGTGCAATGAGTCTCTCAACGTCCCCTTGGCGTACATAAAACTGACTGTTCTTGGTTAATGTTATAGCCCTGATTCCATGGTCAGTTTATCGCATGAGACGCAATTGATGTTGATATTGCGCAACTCACCCGTACTCTGTTTGGATTTCACCTGCATCCTTGAGTACTCGAACGTCGATGAACAGGTCTCGTGGCGGTTCCAGGCTCCCCGTAAGGTCGATGTCTGTCCATTGCCCCTTGTAGGCTGCCAACAGGTCGCCGTACTGTCTGACATATTCCTCCTCTTGAGGGCTGAGACTACTCTTTGATGCATCACTGCCGCCCACACTGGAAGCACTCGCAGGATCCCGTACTTGTTGCCCAGACAGATCTACAACATCTGACCCATTCCATACCAATTCTTCAAGCTTATCTGTCCGTGTCCGGTGGTACGCGAGCAAGCAACGCTTATTCCTTCGCATCGAAAGGTGGTTTACTAGCAGAGTGCAAGCAATATCTTGGTCGGCGCTTGGATCAAATGAGCCTTGAAACGGCTCAAGAAGTTCTACTACGTCTTTGTCCAGGTCCCTCACTTCTCGTGTCACCGCTCGGACAATTTCGGTCTGGTAAGGCGGCAGATGGGTCAGATTTTGGGTTCTTTTAGCGTGTTGGACCTGTCGTCTATATGTCAGATCTATGCCAGGAGTATATGGACAAATGAAATACCAGCTTGTTGCCCAGATCTCCATACATGATGCAGCTGGTCAAGGTCTATGAGCGTGTACGGTATCCTGTACGCTGTTCTCGTGTCTTTCGCATTAATCAAGTAAGGGAAGTGATTGAGGATGATCGAGGACTGCCGGACCAAACTATGTTCTAGGTAATGACATCTTCACTTTTGTTTTGAACAGAAGAATTGTTATGTCGCGTTGGTACGGAGTAACGTAGGGACAGTTGACCGCGACTACCTTAGTAGCGAACTGCATAGACACGCGCGACAACTTGAGTTTACCCCGCTATAATATGGCTTAAAGCGATACGATTCAGTACCTAGGTAGGTAGGTACTACCTTGTGTTGGTGCAGTGCAGGTTACTATTTGTATCTAGACCCCTCACATTCTCCTGACTCAGAAGGGCTGATATTAGTGGGGTAGGAATTTTTTTTTTCCTTCTTATCAACGTGGATGCTTTATCACATACGAGTGGCTACAACTTGCGGGGTGAAATATGCTCAAAGCTACTGGTAGCGAATATTATCCTCAGTCATATTTGTTTTCATTTTCATCATCTATGGTCGGTACGATGGGGTAGGATTCATGACTTTTCCACCTGTACGTAGCTCATTCGAAGTCATAAGATCCTATTGGTCATGAGTCCTCGCCGTCGTGCCATCATAATTTTGACGTAGTCTACGCAGACTTTTTATAGCTTCTGCATGGCAGCAACGTCAGTGGACTGAACGTAATCCTCAAGCTCCTGAATCTCCTCCTCGAGGTCGGCTACGGAAATCTTCTCGTCCTCAACAACCATGTTAATCTGGAGCTTCTTGACACCGAAGCCCACAGGGACGAGCTTGGAAGCACCCCAGACGAGGCCGTCCTTCTCAATAGCACGGACTGCAGCCTCGAGGGCAACCATGTCGGTCTCATCATCTAAGCATCGTTAGTATGGGGATTTTTAAAAGAATGAGGAGGGGAACATACCCCAAGGCTTAACGTCAAGAGTGACGACGGACTTGGCAATGGTCTTGGGCTTGGCCTCCTTCTTCTTCTTGTACTCAGCAAGACGCTCCTCACGGACGCGGGCGGCCTCCTCATCCTCCTCTTCATCGCTGCCGAACAGGTCGACATCGTCGTCATCACCTCCCTCGGCCTTCTCAGGAGCCTGGGCGGGGTTGATGGTCACCTCTGCGGTCTCAGGGCCGTAGGTGGTGTAGGGAGCAGCAGCATCACCAGGGAGGGTGGCGAACTGGCTCTCGTAGCTAGCAATGTGCTTGTACCATCGAGCGGCGTGGGGATACTTCTCAGCATCGGGGGCGCTAGAGAGAGCCTTGAAGGTAGCGACATCAGCCTGAGAGGCAGATTGGCTGAGAGGATGTATTAGCACATAATCTCAAGTCGCTTTTTTAAAAACAACGGGTGTTTTGAAAACTGCTCAGAGGTGCACAAGTGCTTGTTGCTTCGTCAAACGGCGGGTCTTGAGTCCACCTCCGAAACACGGACCAATTTGTCTCATCATAGAAGTTTGAAAAGGGGGAAAGATTGGGTGAGGTTTGGAGCGGTTCAATACATACCCAACAATATAAGAGCGGGTGCTCAACCAGCTGTTGAGCACTGATTTCAGGTGTCAGTGTCCAAGGTGCGGAAAAGAGAGGCGCAAGAAAACTATGAGGCCAGGGACATACCGGTAAGCCCAGCGTCGGAAACGAGATCGGTGAAGCCCATTTTGAAGGATGTGAAAAGTCAAGTCGGAAAGAAGAGAAAGGTCGGGCTATTTGTAGAGCTGGGAAGAGATGTTAGAAGGAAAATGGGTTGTCTGGTCGATGTCCAGGTGGGGTTTATGAGATTTTTCACCTAATCTGCTTTGACTGGGGCTCACCACTGAAGACTAAGTGAGGGGCGGAAAAAGCAACGGATTAATTCTCTCCGCTCGCCGCTCTAGGTAGGTACGAGCGTCATTGAGCTACGTACCTAACGTGCAGGTTGGTCCGAGCTTCCTATCTTAGGTAACTCCATTCTATACCTATATCACCGCTGGACGACGTAAGAGCTTCTGCCGCCTTGTGAATCAAGTCGTTGTATAACCTTCCCCCAACACACCACAATTTTCTCTCTTCCGGCACACAACCAGAATATCTGAACATGCCAATCTCACCAATTATCACCTTCAAAGCGGGCCAGTGCGAGGTTGATGTACGTCTCATTCAGTGTTAGTAGGAGCATGCACTAATTTCACTTGTCTCCAGGCCTCCTCTAAGCCTTACAAAGTGAAGCCGCAACCTGAGCCGGGCTATATCTACCTATACTCTGAAGATGGTGAGTTTTCAAGCTCGCCCTTGTCAATGCTGCATGGTTAATGACAGAACAGATCTCGTGCATTTTTGCTGGCGCAAGCGAAGCGAACCTCTCGACAACCCTGAGCTTGACCTGATTATGGTCCCTGGCGATGGCAGCTTCACTCCTCACGAATACACATCGTCTTCCGAGCCCACCTCCAAGACCAACGGTCGTATCTTCGTCCTCAAGTTTACTTCTTCGTCCCAACGATATCTCTTCTGGCTTCAGTCAAAGCCTCAGGCCGAAGACGGAGATCCCGCCTACTACAGTCCCCGTGATCGCAAGATTGGCGAAATAGTCCATCAGCTACTACAGGGTGAGGAGGTGGATGTAGCTGAGGAATTGTCAGCTCTCCGTAACAACGATAACCGGCCCGACGACGAGGATGAGACCATGGAGGACGCCGATACCCACCGTGCACCTCGAGGAAGCATCAGCGGAGGTGCAGGACCTGACGCTACGGGTGGAGACGTTCGAGAGGAGGGCGAAGGCTCACGAGAGGGCGGAGCTGATGGTGCTAGAGCGTAGGTGATTCCCTTTGCATGGTCAAATTAGGTCGTATGCCAGCGAGCGATGGGCTTGGCTTGTAGATCACAGATCTGAGACAACAGGTCAACTGTGTAAAACTAGATTTCTTCACTGTGAGAGGAGAATTGGGAATTAGTGTCCTGGTGCTGGATCTGTGGCATTAACTCTAAAATGTGACTGTGCTGACCTTGTTCCAGGGCCTCTTCATCTGCCCCTGATGCCGATGCTGCTGCCGCTGTGAAGAGCTTTTTGGACAGCCTTCGAGGCCCATCAGGGCTCTCTGGTAGACAACAGCATCAAAACACCGACAAGGCATACCCTCATCTCAGTCATCTACTTCCCACTTCCATCACAATACCTACGGTTGACTCGGCTACGGAAGAGTTCACAGACACACTGATCAGCCTCCTCCCTCCTACTGTTATAGTCCTTGCAAGTGGCTCAACAGATCCTGTTGATGGGAAATTGGAGCCGTCGGCTTCGGCTGTGGAGGATGCCAAAGCCTCATTATCCCTGGACGACAAGCGGACGCTGTTGAAGAAGGTTCTGAGAAGTCCCCAGTTCAACCAGGCCCTGGCAAGTCTGACAATGGCCATACGGGATGGTGGTTTGCCAAGCATTGCGGATGCTCTTGGTGTTAGGGTCCAAGATGGAGGATACCTAAGAGGCAGCGGAATGCCTTTGGGTGGTGGCCAAGCTATTGAGGCATTCGTGAATGGCGTTAAGAAGACAGTCGAGGACGAGAAGAAATGAAATGGCGATGCATCCTCGCGGGGTATATTCTTGGCTATGTGCTTGGTTTCTCTAACGACACGAAGACGGAAGCAGTAATTGAGATATCTTGATAAAGGTTAATGCATGGTAGGCAGCATCCAGCATCAAACGAACTTTAGACATGGCCAGTTGTCATCATCTCTGTGATTTCATAAGCAGAATAGATCCATGATTTTTACCAAGAGTTGAAATATAAATTTAACACTCATACTATTGGGCTATCGATATCTGAGATATATCTAATAAGATATGTTTCTTTGGATTACAACCAAAGCTACCTACGGGGTACCTAGGTGCCATATAAGGTGGGGAGGTACTGGGGTCTCGTTGGTTATTGCATAGGTACCTGGAGGTAGGCACTCACCTAAAGAGACGCATTCTGACGTACTGCACTATTCCTCAGGGTAACTTTTCAAGCTAGCTCGACAACAACCAAAATCCAACCTACACCTCAAGCTCTTTTTAGTCACTACTTCATTCAGAAGCCCCCGTGACGTGCTTGGACGGTCTGGCAGCCTCACGATGGACGTGTCTTTTCCTACGGACCCTCGTGAATTCGACAGCGATGATCGCATATCATTTTCCAAACTTGACCAGAGGTTCATTGCCGTTCACGATGACGGCAACGAGTACGAATTTGACGCCGATTCCAAGCAATGGGTGCTTGCAGATGAGAATCCACTGGAGCCACCAACGACTGGCGCATTCAATGACTCTGTAGAATCTGTATCGCATGATTCTGTAGATCGTGGAGCAAGAAAACGCAAGAATGAGTCGAGCCATGGTTCTGAAGTACGTCTCAAAATCGCTTCGCTGCCGAAACTGTCTCAATGCATGTTTACCGAAAGGTTCTTGAAGCTAACTCTTGAGTAGACTCCCGAACCCAGTAAACCTTCACGACAAAACAAGAAGCAAAAGGCACCTCAACAGCCTAAACAAAATACAGCTATCTATGTTACAGGCTTGCCTGCTGATGCAACGGTTGAGGAAGTCCACGAGCTTTTCTCTCGAAAGGGCGGAGTGATCGCAGAGGAGATTGACAGCGGAGCACCACGGATCAAACTATACGCTGACTCAGAGGGCAACTTCAAGGGCGACGCGCTGATTGTCTTCTTCAAGCCCCAGAGCGTAGAAATGGCCATTATGCTTCTCGATGATACAGACTTCAGAATCACTCCCAGTGGCACGCGTGAAGGACGGATACGTGTTCAGGCCGCAGACTCGAGTTACAAGAAAGTTAAATACGACCAGGAAGGTGGTGCAGGTGGGGAAGGGGGGACTGTCACGGCTGAGCGTAAACCACAGAACAAGGATCGCGACAGGCAAAAGATCATCAAGAAGACTCAGAAACTCGATGCGAAGCTGGCAGACTGGGATGACGACGTGCCCTACCCAGGCCAGCCGGAGACAGCGACCAAGTGGGACAAGCTTGTGATTCTTCGGCATATGTTTACGCTCGAAGAGCTTGAGGAGGACCCCGCTGCCCTGCTGGAGATCAAGGAGGACATCCGGGAAGAATGTGCCAAGCTGGGTACAGTGACAAATGTCGTCCTGTTCGACCAAGAACCAGAAGGCATAGTCTCAGTCAAGTTCAAAGATGCGGATCCAGCCCGTGCATGTATCAACCTGATGCATGGAAGAAGTTTTGATGGCCGAACAGTGGAAGCCTTCCTAGCGACAGGAAAAGAGAAGTTCAAGCAATCGAAGGACGATACGAACCAGGGAGACTCAGATTAGAAGGTCTACGTCCGATGTTGACATTGGAAGAAGATTTGATTGCGTTGTAAGATACCCATTACTTCTTATACTAGAAGCCACATCCTAGGCAATGATTCATTCTCACGATATGAGCATTTCCCTCTTCACATCCACATGCCAAACTCGAAGTAGGCTCACATGGGTTTTGGACAGATCCCCATTTCGAGTTCCTCTGCGACAGTGTACCATATAGCAGCTTCTATAATATTGCAAATGACTTGCAATTCTTCTTCATCTAATAAAAGTATTGTCAGCCCATTTGTTTATGGTCGCAAGTTCTTGCCAATTGCCTAGAAGCAGGTCTCACCTCGTGGTGCATAGATCATGACAAAGTCTGGGGATACGGGGCTCTTTAGGAACCGACTTCTCCAAGCGAGTGGATGCCTCTGACCCCAGCCTTTTTCTAACACCTCCCTGATATCGTCCGGGTGCAAACACATATGCATGGAGTGGTCTGAGTCGTGAACATGGCAGATCTCGCCCTGGCAATTCGTTTGTACTGGGTGCCTGGCAAACAGTGCCAGCCCATGCTTCTCTATGCACGACTTCTCGGTGCCAAACTTTTTAGGACTTCTATTCGCTAACTTGGCCATGGACCAACGAAGAGCTCGGTAGCATACTCGAGATCCATGCTGATCAAGTTGTCTTTGGGGCGCTATGCCAGCAACCACAGGTCGAGGACCTGCACGGTATGGGAGACGCTGGCGTCGGAGGACACCTGATGTTGGGAGACGCAAAGGGTCAAGCTCTGGGGCCGCAAGCGGGTCACTGAGAGCCCAAAGACGGAACCATGATATACGCAGGTAGCCGCTGAAAGTGGAGGGCGTGCCACCAGGACCAAGGTTGAGGAAATTCTGGTAGTCGTTGTGGACGCCTAACACGATTGGGAATGAGGCAATGACTACCTCGACGTGATATGGTTCAAGGAAGTGAATAAGCAGAACTAAGATAAGGGACGACAAGAAGATGGTTTTGCCATCGAGAGTTACGGAAACGGGCTGCTGGCGAAGAGCATATGAGATCCTGAGATGTTCTAATTCAGCTTCGCCTTGGAGATCGGGAGGGGGAGAAGATAGGGTCTCGGCTGAAGCGATTGCAATTGATGACATCTTGAGGTAAAAGGGCAGAGTAGTCTCTTTCTTTGAAGATGGAGAGGGCCTGTTTGGGACAAGTTTAGCGACCACAATGCCGCTATGTGGTTTGAGAGCGGGGTGCTGGAGAGTCGTGTAAGTGTGATGTGTTATTGATGAGAGCCGTATTTCGACTTATAGAACGATTTGCAATGGTCGACCTCTTCCGAATAAAATCGGAGAGTGAAGCACCGCAGTATTTAAATAAATCGCCTGAGACAACAGCCGAGTCTTACAGGGCAAGGTCAAGACAAGAATTGGAGACGGTGAAAGAAGCGACAAGAGGGGATCGTCATATGATGCTCAGCCAGCGTCGCAACTAACCAACCCAACCCCGACGTTCCGACAGGCGTGTTGGCAGCCACCATAACGAGCTGCAAAGCAAGCCTTGGATTTGATCGATCTGTTTGGTCAAGACAGTAGTGAATTGATATGCGCTGCAGCCGTCGGCGGGGCATGACGTTGAATTGAAGCTGGACGTTCTCGTGGCTCTGGAATTTCCTGTGAATAGGACAACGTTGTGTCACTAGCTAGCGGCGTATCGGGTCGTAATGAGAATGGCTAAGACGGCATAGGATTATTTGAGTGAATCTTCTGTGAAACCTGACTGTGTCTGGCTACAAGATCATCAAAGCTACCCTGGACAACGCGCTGTGATGGTGGTCAGAATAATATCTTCGCGCTATCTAAACGCCAACCGACCAGGTTTTTAAGCATTTGTTTGGAATTGGACAAGACATAATGAGAGTAACTCGGGCGCTTCCCTGTTCATCTTGTTCCTTACCCTTGATTCGGAACTCAAGCTATGGCACAGCCAGTTTGCACTGATCAACACAATCACACGAACATTGAGAAACATGCAAAACGGTGTGTCGAAAGACCCTGGCGCCTGGGAAACTCAATCCATGGAAGGCCTCACTTCCATGCATCCAGACAGTCTTTGGCTCGTCAGCGGCTATTTGATTGTCATCCATGCTTAGCGGTGCAAGCCGTATCTCGAGCTGACGTCGCAGTTAAAAGCCTAAGCTGAGCGTTGCTCAGCAACAGCCGGATCAGTAAGAAAACAGATCCGCGAATGACGGAGCTCCATCATTGGTCAATCACAGCCACGAGCGGTCTAAGAAACAGCGAGATAACGACTTTTCCCCAACTCTCTATGCTTTGCACGCCAATTTTTTTCTTCTGTAATACTCAGGAGCACATATCATTGAAGCAACTTACTATCTTATTCATCAACAAGTCACTCTAAATTTGACAATTGAGTATCAAAGTGCTGAGAAATTGTTCCATCTGGTCGAAAAGGTTAGTAGTACCCTCTGGTCAGATCTGAGACCTAAGATTCCTCAGTCAGTCGCTAAGATTCCTTCTCAGAGATATATAATAGTCCCATTATGGGGTTGCTGCCAAATCCACTGCGGCCGCGCGAGCCTCAGCTCCCACTATATCAAAAAGTCAACTCTCCAACGAAGGAGCGATATTCTGACGACGACTATTCAACCGAAGATGAAGATGACTACGAAGACGAGCCATACTCCCCCGAGAGCTCTTCAGCTGGCTCTTCAAGGCATACATCTGGGTCTGCGAGCAGTGGGCTTTTGATGTTGCCCAGCCACCAGAAGAAACCTCTCCCTCTTAGACGAAGGATTGCCAAGGTGTATCCTTACCGAATGCCAAACAAGGTCACTCGCTACTTATTTTGCACTTTTGTCACATTCATTATCGTTATGGTCTTGAGTCTTGTACGAGCCAGCCAAGTTGAGAACTGGAAAGTTGCCAACGGTAAGGTTGATAACCGTCCACCGCCGCCACCACCTGCTTGGGAGAAGTTCCCCTTTTTGGAAAGATATTATGGTGGTCTCAAGAGCCTGGTCGCGTTTGAAGAGCTAAAGCCGGAATGGCCTCATGTTAAGGATGAGCCTGAGATGCTAAGTGAAGGCAATGACTGGAGCAAGCAAAACGAGATTAAGAGCGACAAGGATACCGACGAAACCGACAGGGCCGCTACCGAAGAAATTGAAGCCCAGGCTCAAGGCGCGAATCCTACCAAGAAGGAAGCAAGGGACGAAGTTAAGCCAGAGGACGACGTCAAGGCCAAGACAAAAGGTATTGCCGTTGAGGTAAAGGAGGACAAGCCCCAGGATGAGTCAGAGGCCAACAAGAAAAGGCTCCCTAAAAGCAACGACTGGAGCGATTATGCGAACCGAAGCGAGGAGACCGGAAGCAAAGAATGTTTTCTAGATGCTGACGGCACAATACGGGTTCCCCAGCTCCGATACTACAATGGTCGCCCCCAAGGATTCCCTGAGCATGCCATCGGATCCTACGAGACCCTGAACCTGCCCGAGAACATTTGTTTCGACCGCTACGGACGCTATGGCCCCTATGGGTTTGGCTATTCCTTAAGAAATGGTGGCCTTAGCGTTGGTGAACATGGACAAAAGGAAGGGTGGGATGCTGTCTGGGAGAAGACTCCTCGCGTGGACTACCGACAGATTGACTGGGCTGATGTCCAGCGCCGTTGCTTCAAGGCTAACCAGGCTCGCTTCAAAGAGCTTCCCTCCAAAATCCAGGCTCCCCATGGCTTCTTTGCGCACGAAGCTAAGCCTAAGCCACTTCCTACTTCAATCCTGGAGCGTCGCGGTGTTGAGGAAAATAAGTCCAAGGTTGACAAAGAGATCGCTCCCTCCCAGGTTGAGACGTTAAAACCAAAAACCACTCAACAATCCAAGTCCAAGGCATCACAGGCCGCATCCTCAAAGGTTGAGCCTACCGAGGCTTCTGTGTCTCAAACGCCTGAGCCAAAGCCTCAGGAATCTAAAGCAGAAAAGTCGCAGTCTGGAAAGCCCCACGAGACCGCACCTAAGGATAGCGGGGAGGACGAGAAAAGTAAGGAAGAAAAGCCGCAGAATTCCAATAATGCGTCGCCCAAGGCTGCTGGGGGCGAGATGTCACGAACTGCTGTTGTTGTGCGGTGCTGGGACGAGTACAACTGGCGCGAAGATGATATTGCCAACCTTCGATCTCTCATTACTGAGCTCGCTGTGACATCTGGTGGTCGCTATGATGTCCATCTCCTAGTCCAGGTCAAAAATGAAGCTGCTCATCCGGTATGGGCGGATGAAAGAATCTATTACGAGCGCATTGAGGAGGCCATTCCTCAAGAATTCAGAGGCTTGGTTACGCTGTGGTCCGAGACACAGATGCTCGCTCTTTACCAGGGTATTTACGACCACTTCACTCGTGGTCCTGATCTCCCCGTTCACGGGGTGTACCGCGGTCTGTCCATGGCCATGCAGTACTTTGCTCACAAGCATCCCGAATACGACTACTTCTGGCAATGGGAAATGGATGTGCGCTACACAGGTCACTATTACGATCTCTTTACTAAGCTTGAGAACTGGTCTAAATCACAGCCTCGTAAGGGTCTATGGGAGCGCAATTCTCGCTTCTATTTCCCCAGTATTCACGGTAGCTGGGAAGACTTCTCCCAAATGGCTCGGGTCCAGAGTCAGATGGGTGTCGTAGGCGCTGACAATGTCTGGAAGGGCGTTCCCGGTCTTGAGGGCAAGTCCCCTGACTCTGACACCCAAGGCCATCGCACTGTATGGGGACCCCTTCGACCCAAGGATGATGACGACTGGTTTGAGCCTGGCAACGATCCTGTTGCTCCCACTTCCTATGAGAAGGATCACTACAAATGGGGCGTCGGAGAAGAGGCCGATTACATTGCGCTCAACCCGATCTTCAACCCTGATGGTACGACTTGGGGTCTCAAGGAGGACATCACAGGCTACAACCGATCCGAGGGACTCCCTCCCCGCCGGGCCAACATCATCACCACTTCTCGTATGTCGCGGCGACTGCTGACAACTATGCACAAAATGACAGCTTTCAAGAAACAATTCGCCTTCCCTGAGATGTGGCCCGCCACCGTCGCTCTGCAGCATGGCTACAAGGCCGTCGCTGTGCCCCATCCTGTCTATGTTGATCGCAACTGGCCCACAGCGTACATGGCACAGGTTTACAATAACGGCCGCGACGGCGCAAGTGGAGGCTCTCGAACCAGCATCTTTGGTGATCGCGAACACAACATGCACGGCCTTTCCTGGTTCTACAATTCGGGCTTTGCACCAAATATGTATCGTCGCTGGCTAGGTCTTCGAGTGAACAATGACGGCGGCGAGGAGTTTGAAGGCATAGAGGATAAGAGCAAAAAAGGTAAGGGAGTTGGCAACATGCGTGGTGGCGAGGGCAGAATGTGTCTGCCTCCTATGCTGCTTCATCCCGTCAAGGATGTCGAGCTGCCTGTTGAAGCCCCTGAGGCTGATGTTGAAGCGGGAAAAGCCCCTGAGTCTGATCCTGGAGCCTGAATGATCTTACCTTTTTGCATGGAATGGCTTTGAGAGTCAAAACAAGGCGTTGGTTTTGCTTTTCTGGCGTTTTCTTACGGGTTCATATCGTGTCATGTCAGTGATGAAATACGAACAAGATGAATGATTTGAGCGAAAAGGCTTGTAGTACACAAGATATGATTTCCTGGATAATTGGTCATAGACTTACTCGGGTTGAATAATGAATTTGGAATTAAAAAACTGCGTGCATGTATCGAAGATGATTTATAAAATAACATCAAAGCAGTCACGTTCGCGGGCCCTGTCATGGTCTAGATGCAGCGACATGGGCTCTTGTCAACGTAAGATGCTATCTTACATACTCTCCATATTATCATATTTGCTTAGGTTTGCAATTGCTCTTTTGTATGATTGTTCATCCTCCCCCAAATACTCCCAATATAATACTGCACCAATCCGTTCTTCACATTTGCGGTTCATCAAACAAACAACATTTCCAAGTATTTCTGTGAGTTGGACTTTTATCATGCCGTCATGCACCTAAGTATACCCCTTAAACCACCCGCTTGACCTCGAAGAAACGTCGCAGCCACCAGACCTGGAAGAGAGATTCACCAATGACAACACCAATGACGAACATGTTCCACCACTTGACTCGGCTGTTGGTGCTCTCGGCGGTGTTTCGGTGGGTGCGCTCACGCATCACGATGTATTCTTGTTCGTCCTTGACCTGGGCAAGAAGATCGGACAGTTTTCGAACTGCAGAATGTTGTAAGCTAACTTGGTCACATTCCCCAGACGGGAGTATGTTCATTTACCTTCACGGTCGAGGGGGTCGGCAGGCATTTCGTGCTCGCTCACGTAGACGATTCCGTGGACGTTGAAGGAGACCTCTTTGGTGTTGGCACCCCAGTTCTCATTGCCGAAGCAGTATACGTATTTGCCATCATGCTTAGCTGTGAATGAATAATCACCGTTGGAGATACTCTTCTCGTTTGTCTCGTATTGACCAGCAGGGTTGGTGATCTGGCTATAAGTTAATATCCTGATTGTTTGCCTGGCTCCCAAAACCACGTACCCAAAAGTCGATGTCAAGGTTGCCTGCGCTGCCGAATTCACGATCGCCAACCTGGAAAGTGACAGTCATAGTGTCGTCCTTGTGTAGGGACTCGTGAAAGCATTCGCGGCCGTGAGCAGGCAGGACGATGTTGTGAGCAGTGACAGCTGAGAAGACAGCAGCGGCCACAAGGGCCTTGGCCGCAGAGATGAAGTACATGATCGGGTATGTGTAGATCCGATCGATCGCTATAGCTTCAAAGGAGTGTCGTGGGTGTTTGCGATGCTAGAGTGCTCTGATCCTGAGCATTGAATCCCCGTGTTGGAGCTATTGACCAGTGTCCACTAAGTCAAGTATGGAGTTTGGATCGCGACGGGTTGACACCTTTTCGCAGCTAATTGGAGGAGCAGTGGTTTGCTCCTGTTGCGGCTCTTGTCTAGGCAGCCACGGTTTTGCCGAGCTTTGTATCTGAGTTCCTGCCAGCTTGCACCTTTGTCTGTTTGCCAAATTGGCAAATTCACAAGCCAATCCGATATCCCCAAGCCTAAAGGGGGGGGGCGGGTGGAGTCTTGCTGTGGCTTGATCAAGCAAGGGCTTGGAGGTTACCTACTACTATGGGTACCTTGGTTTTGTCGTTTATCTGTCCTTGCGACTTCAAAAAGGGATGAGATGGATCATGGCGGGACCGATTGCGCGGCGTTGAATTCGTGTGATCTGACGCCGAGAAGCAATTTGGAGACGCCATACAATCTCAGGTAGCACTACAGCACTCAGAAGATTCAATCTTAAGAAATATGTGAATGGCATATCTTGACACGAGACTGACACAACAAGTGTCGCCATTCACAAACGTCCCTTATCAAAGTACCTGAATCGCTTAGAAACGAGTACCTTAGTACCTTCCTTACCCGAGATCAAGGCGACCTCATGTGGCGGTGCAATTGCGTTTGCCCCTCAGTCCTCCCTGTCTGTCCCCTGAGTCTTGAGATGTCGTCAAAAAATAGGCCTTGGCTCCAGTATTTTCTAGCGACCAACCAGTAATTTCCCCTCTAACGGGATGCTCACCAGCCCCAGTAACAAACAGCCCGAGGCCAGAAAAAAATAAGGACCTAGCAGCTGGAGCCCAAAAAGAGAGCGATAATGTCTCTCACCCCTCCCCGAGTGATTGTCTTCTCACACCGACAAGTCAAACCACACGACAGCGCCCACCCCCAATCCATCCATATCCATCCATCCATCGCCGCTCGTCGTTTTTTCTGCACCACCACTCCAAGGACCGCCCCACGATCCAGTAAGTTCAGCGTCTTCCTGTCTCTTGCTCGAGTCTATCTAGATCCCGCTGCTTGCTGCTTGTATATTCCCGACCCTCCTCTCGATGGTCTCTTCAAGAAGCTCCCGTCTCACGTTGTCGCCGCCCGATCACCAAATTCGCCGTCATGCTATTCCCCCGTTGATCTGCCTCGTGACGGCTCTGAATCAACCATCGACGTACAGCATAGCATAGCTGGTCATCACGGGTGATAGCGGCAGCCTGGAACGGGAGTGCTTGCAAGCTTGAAGGACTATCCAGGACTCTGATGATGGCGATGACAGGGTTGTGTTGTTGGATGAGCTCTTGATCGGTGCCTTGATCATTCCCTTAGGTGTCCTTTCGCGATACTCCATAAAGCCGTCCCGCCTCCACCATCACCAAAACATCCAACCTCCTGCTCCTCCCTTGGCTAGACGTCTCCCATATATTGTCTCAGCCTGCCTTTGGCCTTTGTCTCTTCCCTCTTTATCCCATCCCCCTTTTACCCCTCGCCACGTCGTCTTCTTTCAACATCCATCCACAGCATCGCTGACCTTGCGCCTCCGCCTTTAGGACTTCTTTTTCTATACCTAGACACACAGGCCTCGAAGCCGTAAACCGCAATCATGGGTCTCGCCTTCTCAAAGCTCTTCGACCGATTGTGGGGGAAGAAGGAGATGCGAATTCTGATGGTTGGTCTTGATGCCGCCGGTAAAACCACCATCCTCTACAAGCTTAAGCTTGGTGAGATTGTCACCACCATTCCCACTATCGGTATGAGATCTCCTCGAACCTGACAAACCATTCATGTCGCTAACATACGGATTTCCTTCTCATCTTACCAGGCTTCAATGTCGAGACTGTAGAGTACAAGAACATTCAATTCACCGTGTGGGATGTCGGTGGTCAGGACAAGATTCGTCCTCTGTGGAGACACTACTTCCAGAACACTCAGGGTATCATCTTCGTCGTCGACTCCAACGATCGCGATCGTATTGTTGAGGCACGAGAGGAGCTTCAGCGTATGCTCAACGAGGACGAGCTTCGCGATGCTATCCTCCTTGTCTTCGCCAACAAGCAGGATCTTCCCGTACGTCACGACCCCACCTCGAGACTTTCTCCCAAATCTCCCCTCAAATGTGTCCTTTACCCGCGGTACCATATACTGACATTACGCTACTATTAGAACGCCATGAACGCCGCCGAGATCACAGACAAGCTTGGCCTCCACAGTCTGCGACAACGCGCCTGGGTAAGTAATGTGCAATCAACATCTGGCCCCAGATGGTGTCTCTTTGTTCACATGCTGACCCCTTGCTTTCTTCTATCAATAGTACATCCAGTCCACCTGTGCCACCTCCGGTGACGGTCTCTATGAGGGTCTCGAGTGGCTCGCCAACACCCTCCGAAAGGCGGGTCACCAGTAGAAAGATGTCGAGAGGCCTCTCCATAAAAACTCGCTTTTTCTCTCCTGCTCTGCCATATACTCTCAAATGGCTCTTTGTCTCGACTCGAGGTTTCGGTTGTAATTTGCAAAGTTATCGGTCAGCCAATCGAAGATAAATCCTTGAACCAAAGTCACGTCTATTCACGTTTTCTGTTTAAGCAACCTCTTTTAACGCTTCCTTCCTCTCTCAATGGTGCTTCACTGTGAGCCTTCTGGTCAACAACATCTGCTTGCCATCGCTAGCGTCAGCTCGCTTCCTGAGGACCACAGAACGTACTTTCTCTTTTTTTCTTCTTGGAGGAAAAGTCGGGTGATGATGGGAGGCGTCTTATGGGGATCCCCGGGGATATTTGTACAGTCGTCAATCGGGTGTTGTTTGCTCTTCGAAAAGAATGCATCCTCGCTGATTTTACAATACTCTCGCAAACCGTGGCGCACTGGTATATCTATCGTTTGTTAATTTGTTTCTCTCCCATGTCACCTAGGGAACATGACCATGATGAGCAACTCAAGTAACGAGGGTTATAAATGAGGCATGAATTTGGGCCACCGCAAGTTTGGGCTGTTGTAGAGATTCTATATGTTTTATTCCAAACCTTTAGTGAAACACGAGACTGGATTGCTTTGAGTGACACGGTCTCTAGTCTTTTGGCTAAGAGAAACGGAGGTGTCCAAAATGTTGACTTTAATCTTGGAATGCAAGACAATTTAGAAGGGCAAACGTATCCGACTGTGGGTCCATGACAGACATTGACCCGAGTCAAGACCCTGCCTTCTAGACGATCACACAAGTCTGCTTTGCATCAAAGACCTACGCCACAACTATGAACAGAATTAATTCCACCAGTAGGAATTCGTATGGAACATGTTATTCTTCAGTGCGTTGTGAGATGGGTTGGTATCGATTGAGTGGTTATGCATTATTTGGTGTTGGGTTACATTCTATGATGCTATATATACACTTCTGTTATACAAACTGTATGAATTAGACATGAAACACATTAAGTCATTAAAAGAACTCCGAATAGTCCTTCATAATCAGGTCATTCAAGCATCCTTAGACTTGACGATGATATCCAAGCCTTCCTTGTCGTCACGGATCTTAACCTCGGCGGTCTCGCCCATTTTCAGCTGCCCTTTGATGATCTGGTCTGCGAGGCCGTTGCCAATTTCATTGGTAATGAGTCGGTTCAGGGGGCGAGCACCGAACTTGGGGTCGTAACCACGCTCCGCAAGCCAGTCTCTGACATGGTCGGGAACCGAGAGAATAATGCGGCGGTCGTCAAGACGCTGCTGGAGCTCCTTAAGACGAATGTCGACTATATCACGGATAGCGCTGCGGGCGAGACGCTTGAAGACAATGAAAGAGTCGATACGGTTTAGGAATTCGGGTGGGTAAGCCGAGGCGACAACATCCATGACAGCCTTACGGACTGATGGGTCGATCTCGCCATCCGGTGTCTCACTATAGGGGTGAAGGTGGTTTTGGCCAACAAGTATGTCAGCGCCCAAGTTCGACGTCAAAACGATAATGGTGTTCTTGAAATCAACCTTGTGGCCTTGGGCATCGGTGAGGTAGCCCTCATCAAGGACCTGGAGGAGGAGAGCGGAGATATCGCGATGTGCCTTTTCAAACTCGTCAAAGAGTAGTACAGCGTACGGCTTACGGCGGACAGCTTCGGTCAGTTGGCCAGCGTCCTCATAGCCGACGTAACCGGACGGTGCACCAATAAGTCGAGAAATGGTGTGTTTTTCTTGGAATTCTGACATGTCAAAGCGAACAACAGCAGATTCGGTCGAGAACAGAAAACCCGCCAATTTCTTGCACAGCTCTGTCTTGCCCACACCAGTAGGACCCAGAAAGAAGAAGGAAGCGAGTGGTTTGTTCTCGCCACTCAAGCCAGCTCGTTGGAGACGGACGGCATTAGAAACTGCCTTGATGGCTTCATCTTGGCCCTTGACCGCTTCGCGGAGGGAATCTTCCATATGAACCAATTTCTCTATGTGTCCGGAAGTCAGCTTCGACACAGGGATGCCTGTGATGCGAGAGACGACATTGGCGATATCATCGGGGCTGACAGAGTCATGAATCAGAGTATCGCTGGACTTTTCTTCTTTAGCCTCTCCTTCCTTGGGCAACTTCTTCTCGAGGTTGGGAATAACACCAAACCTGAGCTCAGAGGCACGGCCAAAGTTCCCTTCTCTCTGTGCCTGCTCAAGCTCGAACTTGGCTTTGTCAAGGTCTTCTTGGATCTTCTTGACTGATTCGATCTCAGCACGCTCCTTCTCCCAGCGCGCATTGAGCTCAGAAATTTCCTCGTTGAGTTTCTTGAGGTCACTTTCAAGTTTCTCACGTCTCTCCTTGCTAGCGATATCTGACTCCTTTCTCAAGCTCTCGAGTTCAATCTGGATGGTCATGATCTTGTGGTCAAGGCGCATTATATCTTCGGGCTTGGACTCATGCTGCAGTTTGAGATGACTGGCGGCTTCGTCCATAAGGTCAATAGCCTTATCTGGTAAAAATCGATCCGTGATGTAGCGGTTGGACAGTGTAGCAGCAGCAACCAAAGCGCCATCTGTAATGCGAACACCATGATGGACTTCGTACTTGTCTTTGATACCTCGGAGAATACTGATGGTATCTTCCACAGAGGGCTCGCTAACAATGATAGGTTGGAATCGTCGAGCCAGCGCGACGTCCTTCTCGATTTGACGATATTCGTTGAGAGTTGTTGCACCACAGCATTGAAGTTCGCCACGGGCCAAAGCAGGCTTTAGGAGGTTTGATGCATCAATCGACCCTTCAGCCTTCCCAAGTCCGAGGAGTGTATGCAATTCATCAATAAAAAGAATAACTTCTCCTTGAGCTTGTTCCACCTCCGTCAAGACCTTCTTTAACCTCTCTTCAAAGTCTCCTCTGAACTTAGCTCCGGCAATGAGAGAGCCAAGGTCAAGGCTGATGACCCTTTTGTTCTTGATGCTCTCAGGGACGTCACCTCGGACAATACGTAGGGCAAGACCCTCAAGAATTGCTGTCTTTCCCGTACCCGCGTTACCGATCAGGACTGGGTTATTCTTGGTTCGCCTTGACAAAATTTGAATGGTTCGCTGAATCTCTGCATCTCTTCCAATAACTGGATCCAACTTTCCATCCTTGGCTCGGGCAGTCAAGTCGATACCGAATTGTTCCAGGGCAGGCTTCTCTTCTTCGCCATCCATATTCATCTGGTGAGTACCACCAGGAGGGTGTGGACGGCCATTGGCATATGACCTGATAGCAAGACTAGGAATCAATCGTAGAGAAGTTGGTCTCAAAGGTTGTGTAGCTAGCACCCGTGTAAGTGGTTGGACAGATCGGGTCCGGGCACTAGCAGCAATGCGCTGTGTTGATGCGATTATTTGCTTGCGTGCTTGCATGTTAGGCACTGTGATAGATAGCATGTAAAGAACGTCTAAAGGAAAGAAAACAAGGGTAGGATCGTGGATTTCTTTGACATGCGGGAGTCCTTTTATTATCTACGACACGAAACTCGGCTACACGCTTCAAGGCGAACGGAGCATATTCTCGCAAGTTCGATCATCCGTCATTGAGAGACGCTAGAGCCGATAAGACCAGTCAAGCAGCTTATATCCGTTAATCATGTGACTAACTGGTGTCCAAGACAGAAAACTTATGTGATAGCCTCACGCATATATTCTGTCACCCACCTAGGATGCGGCTTGTCTGATGAGCAGCAAGGTAACGAGACCAGGAACACGTTTGTTTGCAAACGCAGATCTTCTGGTATGTTCTTCTCTTTCACTCTTCTACCATTTAGGCATGATTAAATCATGTGATGCTTGTACATTGTTGGTCTTTAACAGCTTCTGAGGCTAAGGTGTTTCGTTATTAAGTGGCACGCTAGAAAATTTTGGCAACCACAACCAACAACAATCTGCCCTAAGAAGTTCTACCACGTGACTCTTTCAGTGGGGACTTTGGCTCAGCTTTGATTGGGCAGTTCGCCACACTTTCTAGGCTTCGCCCACAAAGACAATTTACATTTTGGGGCCTACACCACCTCAACACCACCGACTTCACTTCCTCTTTTCACCCAACCCCAAGTCAACCAGCCAGGAGAGTCACAATGTCGGCGAAGCCCACGAGCAAGACATTCGGAAAGTCGACCCGAGAGGTTCCTGCCTCTTCGGAGAAGGCTAAGAAGTGGTACCCCGCTGACGACGATGCCGAGAACAAGAAGGTAAGTCTTTTGGTGATGATTGCGATGCACTTGCAGCCAGTTGCGTTATGTTTTGGAGTGCGCGGTTTGGGTATGGGAAACGTGGAGTTGAGAGAATGAGTTTGGTCTATGGCAATCCGACTGCCATCACAACAAGAACATACTTTGAACGACGAAAGGCTTCGAACTACAATGCCATATATATCGAATGCACAGATCTGCAAAGCTTGCGACAAATATCGATTGACGACTGCACTTTCTTTACATATAGCAACTGCCTGCAGCAATCTTCAGCCTAATCAAGTGCCAGCCTGCTAACAGCTGTAAACCACAGGTCCGCAAGGCCGTCCGATCTTGGGCCCCTCGCAAGTCCCTCCAGCCCGGCACTGTCCTCATCCTCCTCGCCGGCCGCTTCCGTGGCAAGCGTGTCATTCTCCTGAAGTCCCTCGACCAGGGTGTCCTCCTCGTCACCGGCCCCTTCAAGATCAACGGTGTTCCTCTGCGACGAGTTAACTCCCGATACGTCATCGCTACCTCTTACAAGGTCGACATCTCCGGTCTCGACGAGAAGAAGATCGAGGAGGTCTCTCAGCCTAAGTACTTCACCGCTGAGAAGGCCAAGGAGAAGGCTGGTGAGGAGGCTTTCTTCAAGCAGGGAGAGAAGCCCCAGGTACGATGCAACATTTCAGAACAGTATTCGCGAAGTATCAGGTCACTGACAGCTCTTTACAGAAGAAGGAGGTCAACAGCAGCCGTGCCGCCGACCAGAAGGCCATCGACAAGGCTCTGATTGCCAACATCAAGAAGGTTGACATGCTGGCTTCTTACCTCTCCAGCTCTTTCAGCTTGAGGAAGGGTGACAAGCCCCACGAGATGGCCTGGTAAATGTGCAATCTTGTGCCGGGGTGATGGGAGTACCGGGGTTGCGACACAACGGGTTGTAGAACGGCAAGGGTCTCCGAAATGGGCTGGTTTGGCCAATTGCATTTGGAAGTCGACGGCATCGGTCCTATTTTGGCGTCTGTAATCAGGTTTTACAGTCAAAAAAACAAACGAGCATACAAAATTCTAGAGGCTTCCGGTCAGAGGCCGATGATGATGAACTTTACTCGGACATCCCATCTCCTGAGTGATAAAAACAAATGGTGTGAACTAAGAGTTCTCAGATCTGATCTGGTCAAAAATGGACATTGATTTATGGATGATTAACAAAAATTTCAAATTTTCTGTGTCTTCATCACTCTGCGGGTGTGTCAATCTTCTCCGGGTGGGCAAAGGATGATTGAGTTTAGGATTCATAACATGAAAATGAGTACTATCTCATCTCTTTCCTTATCATCAAGTTGCTATCCAGTAAATGTAGCCACGATGTTACATTTTCTATTTTACAAGTTGCGCTCTACCCAGCTTTCAATCATGCCAGTCAACGAGGCCTCGTAGTGCTTGATCGAAACCTTTCCAGATGCCTCATCCAGGGATGTATTGGCCTGGACGAAGACCTTGCGGGGCTGCTTGTTCTTGAGAACAATGTCACGGACCTTCTTGCCCCAGAATTCAGTGTCAACCGTTGTCATGTGCACGTAAAAGTCAGTACCGGTCTTAACATCGGCTGTCGATTTGTAAATGTGCAGCTTCTGGAGATACTTGGCAACAGCTGGCGAATTTGTTAGCTCATGTCCAGTCGTGGGAGGTTAATCTTACCATCTCGACCGGCTGTAAGGATTTTGGAGCGATCCAACTTGATGGTCAAATCGGAAAGATCATCCTGTTTGTAATCAAGCTTGCAGAAATCGTCCTCGGCCTCAAGGAAGCATTTAAGGATGGAGAAGCGAGCTTGGCTATGAGCCTGGCCCCATTTCTGGCTCTTGGGATCCCACATCTCAAGGGAAGCAAGTCCAGCTCGGGCCATGGATAAGTATGAGGCGAAAAGCACATCACCGGCTTCGCCATTGATATCCTCGGAACCATCACCAAATCCGAAAATCTTGAGAACGGGGAACTCGCAGCTCAGGTGCATAGCAACAAGCTCCGCACGGCACTCCTCATACGAGGCAGCAATGCTACCAAAGACGGAACCCCAAGTCTGCCCGGGCTTGTACCAGGTTGTGATAGGCTTGTTATCCACAGGACTAACGGGAGGTTTATCCTTATCAAAGTTGTAGGTGCCTGGGGATGTCTCTTGGAGAAGTTTACCGCAACCATGGCCTAACGAGTTTGAGCAGCAGATTCAAGAGACTCGGGGTAGGTTGACATACCAGTAAGTTCGTGGAGGCCAACTTGAACTTCAAAGGAGGCATCTCGCTGCTTCTTGTAAACCTCAAGATCTTCGTCGCGAATGAAAGGAATCTTCTCATCAGGAGCCTTGGCACTGAGAACATTTCCCAGTGACACATTCTTAAAACCCTCAGTCTGGCGGATATCATCATAGTTGGGGCTGCAAACAATGTCAGCAATCCACTTTCGGCTTGATATCGATTTGTTCCAGGAACCTACATGTTGATACCTGCAGGTATACCAGAACCTAGATTCAATGTTAGCATGTGTGGATTTAATGAATTTAGTATCACTGGATCACTGACCAGCAAAGGTGAGAACCTCGAGGGATGTGAAGTCGGGAGACAGGAACTTGTCCTTCTCAAACTCCGAGCCCCAAGGCAACAGAGGAATGAGCTTGGGGGCGTTCTTCACGAGCTCTCCAAATGCGCGAGTTCGCTCAACTGGGCAACGGTCAGTGACGGATCGAATATTTGGCTTGAATAAATCTTACGGTTGACCACTATGTGAAGAGTCAGTAATTAGTTTCTCGTCCAGGGCGTTTGATGGTAAGAAGCTTACTAGAGGCAAAGCCTTCCCACTCTCCACGAATACCAGCAGGGTCTCGATAAGTCTCGATGAAGCCAATGTTAGACTCAACCATAGGACCCTTGTCCTTGATCCAATATCTTTGACTATCCTTGAAGGCCTCCAGTGAGCCGGACTCAAAAGACTTGCTGTAAGCCTCATGCATTTTCTTCTGAGTATCGTTCTCCGCATTCTCGGCAGCACCGTTGATGAAAGCTGTGATGTTCTTCATCTCCTCAGTATAGTCGCCATAGACCAACTTGATTGTCTTGCTCTTGAGAGGTCCATCCTCGACGGTAAACTCGGTCTGCTTGCCAATATCACCTCCTTCACTGGGAATTTCCTTGATAGCTGAAGCGATCAGTATCTCGTAATTACCCTCTGAGGTCTTGCGAAGTCGGTTGTTCTCGGGCAAAAGACCCTTGGACTCCATCCAGTCAGAAACAGCCTTGATTTCGTCCTTCGTAATGTGCGACGATTCGGGGTAGTAAGTAGTCATGTGCCCGTCGTCGGGATAGCCAAGGTGCATCATGGCGGGGTTGCTAGAGCTGAAAATGCCTCCCTTTGTCGCCTCGTAAAACTTGTTGGCCTCGGGTGAGGTGGAAGCGAGAGCAGACACTGTCTTTTCCGAGCACCGGGGGATGAACTTGGAGTCACCGAAGCTCTTGTAGTTGCCATTGTTGCCCAGGAACATAGCAGCGTACTCGAGGAACTGGGTAAGCTCATCTTCTTCGACGCCAGCCTTCTTTGCCAGGGCAGTCCAATCGCCGCTGGCAGACTTGTGGAGAGTCAAGATCAAGTCAAATATGGGCTCAGACTCGGGGGAGATCTGTCGAAGGACAATTCTGGTACCAGCAAAAGCAGCTCTATAATTATATGTCAACATGGGCCACCATGACCCCTCCCTCATGAGCATTGTTGCCCCTCATTCCAATTTGATCGAATCGAGCTTCACAACTTATACACAATCGGTAATAAAACTTACTTGCTGATAAAGTGAGCGTAACGCTTCTGCTTGTCATTGAGAGCGTCAAAGTGCTTCTCAATCTCGAGCCTAACCACTGAGGGGGGCTTGTCGGCGAGGTAGTGGACCAGCTCGTTTGGGTTCATAACGATGGCAGAGGTTGAAAACTTGTGAAGGTTCTGGTGGTTGAAAGACTTCGTAAAGCGAGGAATGGGTCGTCGCGTCAGGGTAGTTGACTTCAAGGCCGCTGGTCTTAGTGAAGGTAGTCTCCGAAGCATGAGAGACGGTGAGATTAAGTTGGGAGAAGGCATGCCCGTGGCTGTGACTGACGTTTTTCAGGTCACGTCGGCCAATGAATCTTTGTTAATCTGGGGTCAAACGCAGCTTCCTAAACGTGTCAAGGCGGCAAGCAGAGAGGCCAGAGCTTATTGCCTATAGCAGCTAGTAGGGCGGTGCACAAAGCCCCATCGTAAAAGTCAATGAGGGCTCTACGACGAATTGGATATTTTGTTTCATGATGTTAGATAAATTTTAGGACATATATGATACAGCTGAATTGTCCATAACACTAAGAAACGAAGTGTTGGTTTCACTGGACGGCCCTACACAGCAGTTGTGCCAATGCGGCAACCCTGTTGCCAGCGCTTCGTATCCCCCGGAGTCAATTCAACATTGAAAATTGCTTCAGTTTTGTCACAGTTGCTGAAGCTTCAAAATAACATTGTCCTACATGACTATTTATCGTATATTGATGAGCCAGCAATAGTAAAATAAGTAACAGCTCGTGTTTAACACCTTGTCATCTGTAGCTGCCACACTGAATACCTTATTGAAACTCATACACAAATAGGTTAGTAGAAATGAGTGAGAAACGGTGCGCTGAGGCATAGGGTAAGCACTTATTGATCTTTAATGAACTCACATCACAACTATTTTCCTGTTTTGCAACGTGCCGGTAAATATGAAGCCCAGCCTTTTTTACAATGATGTTTTTGGAATTAGAGGTATTGGCCTCATTACGTAGTGCTTTTCGGGATGTGGACGCCATCACTTTTCGACCACATATGATAATTAGTTCGAGTCATACGGCACGGTCTAGTTGCCGAGATATCTGAAGAAAGATGAAGCGAAGCGAACCGAAGCAGTGTGTCAACCCGAGGAGCCTTTCAGTTCTACTACCACCACACACGGGCGGGGACTAGAACCCTGTCTGTGATTTTATGCAGAATCCCTCTTGGATGTCTAATGCCATGAAAGACTTCGCTAACATTGGATCTAAAGACACACCCGAACCCGAATCAAATGTATACCCTTTTGGTAACAATACTACATAGGCCAGGCAGAACGAATATTCGTTTAAAGAAAACCCTACTGACTAGGTGCCTAGGTATCTATCATGTCTGGTCTAACTAAGGTTCACAGAACTGTAGAGATTCGATGGGAGGACACAACACGATTGCGAATGCACTAATGAATGTCCCGATTTGTACGGTCAACAATTCCGGGTTGCTTCCATCGGGCGAGCTGCCCTATGCTGATCAACTAACCCTCAATACATCCAAGAAAGGACCAATGAAATATCATGCGCCGCCAAACAGTTGCACAATACCAAAAATATCTGAGGATTTAAGCATTCAGCTATTTTAAGCGGTGTGGCGTTACAGGGTCGCAACTCGGCAGAGGATTGAGATGTGAAGCTAGGCCAAGCCTCATCCTGCAAGCAAGCATTAGTACGATCAATTACATCAGCCGGCGTTGTCAACCGAGCCAACCCTTCGGAATCTAGCAAACCAGCTGGGCGGGCCACCAGGGCTGGGGCGACATGGATGGCAGTCTAAGACAATTGTAACTCCAGCCGGCAGCCGGGGAAGCTTTTGTGGTTCCCCCGAATTGGACGATGTTAATGTGATTCCTGGGGCAAGCAACTGAGGTGTGACTGATTGCCAATGTTCGCCGGCGGAAATGGAGAAGGATTGATCATGCCGAGTTCTATTTGTGGTATTTACAGATCTGCTGATCGATGAGAGTATTCGCATGTATCCTCTGTCTTGCTCAATTGGGCGATATGACCTCTCTAGGTACCTATGTTTAGCATAACTTTTCGATCGGAAGAACGTTTCGTATTTTGTCATTTTGTTCATGACTGAATAATAAAATTGCTAGCTGGAAGATTCTGGCTGCAGTGGTCAAGGCTCTGTGTTTTCAATTGTCGTTCACCAGCTGACCTTCTAACCCCCACGCTATTACTCCACACTCAACGCTACTGGCGTTTCTCCTCGTGCCTTTTCCGTTCCCCTTTATGGAGTATCGTGCTGGAATTCCCATGTATTTGGAAGAAAAGCGATGATTCAGTTTTGGGTTGGACTTTGAATTCAACTCGAGAGCCCTGCTCTCGGGAGGCTAGTGGGTGAGGTGAGCAACCGGATATCCATCAATACCTATAAAGCTACATACGGTGCCCCAAACCAGCATTTATGAATAGCATGAGTGACGACCGCACACTCAGTTTAGTGGCTTCGGTCAAATATGTTTGGAATAATAGGAGCCATTAGGTTACTCGTAAACACCTCCAGTGTAACACTCCTGACTTTGAACCAGAGTGCCAAAATCAACTGGTCTATGTATGGGCATACGAAACTATTATGAACTTATCTAGATCTTTTTGTCGTTTAGGATAAAGGTCTCAAGTTTTCTCGCCTCCCCTGGACCACTCAGGGAAGAGGACGTTAAAAGAATTATGATACAGTGGGAATGCTGAGAATGAGGCTCTCCATAGGCGAATGTTATCAATGAACAATGACATGGGAGGGTGTCCAATTTTCCGGTCGGGAAATTCGGCCCAGCACATCGGTACGCCCGATCATGAACCAAGTTTTCGACCCTTCCTTGATGTCTGTCACTGGAATTTGCTTTTGTGATTTACCATGAAACCTTCTGCCAATTTCGGCTCATGTCAGCCGGAAGAGTGTTTGGACTGAACCTCAGCACCACTTGACTTTTGCCGGATTAATCAGCTTGTTCAACGTTATTATCGGATTCAACAGGAACAGAGCCAGCACCCACGACATAGATGATATATATACCTACTGATAAGTGACGTTGCATGTCGTTGTATCGTTGGTCGTGCGAGCTGGCACACGTTCGGTTCGGCGGCCAGAGTTTCCAGAATTACCCAACTGCGGAAACTCCGCTCAAGCATTTTTTCCGGGAGCATGATAAATCTGCCCCTGTTCTGCTATTCAAGCCTCAATCTAGGTAATGCGAAGCTGATACTTTGCACTCTATACATATATCGTTGGATAGCGTCAAGTGAGACACACATTTTGACTAGATGAGAATTCGCTGGAGCTGTGGTTTTGCAAACCGAACTGGGCTCGTGACCTCACAAGCCATGCACTTATGAACGGGAGAGTGACAGGGGTTGGTTCTGTGTAATGTCAGTTGGATGGAATTTGGGGTTCAAGGAACCATCATCATGTCCCACAGGAAGCGTCATGGGCCAGATCCTCACCAACCTTTTTCCCTTTCCCCTGATAGTCTCGGATTGAACGACATTGCCAGTCCATCTCGAAATCACGCTCCACCATAACATACCCACTGCCATACTGTTACTCTCCTAACACACAGCTACGTAGATACATAGCACAAATGATTGAGATTCATTGTAACTGGACAGCCTGATGTAGCCAAGACAGAAAGATGCCTAGCACAGTAGATTCTGGTGACCCTTTTCCGTCCTCAACCAATTGGCCCGGAACCCTAGTCACCCCCAGACGGCATGCCCTGCTGGCACCAGGCTCCAAAGCCTGGCCTGGGTTGTGGAGTTAAATCACTTCCAGCGGGTGACAGTCACCCCCGGGCCCATTTCACTGCACTCTGCCCCCACGCCATCTGTGGAAGCATTGTAGGTCGGGCTGTGCGAAATAGTGGATGTTGGAAGGTTTGTGCCTACCCCGGGCTTCTCTCCGTGTCCTTTTCCTTGAGCCTGAATTAGGTACATCAGCTATGACTTGTACCGTCATCAACCTTATATAGATCCCTCCGGTCCCCGTGTCTCTCTGTCAATCTGCTCTACTGATTTGCAATTCTTGGCTTTTTCCTATTCACATCTTGATTTTCTCAACCGATTCATAGACATTTGACCGTCCCGTTACTACGTCATTACCATTGTCATTACCATCATCCCTGCCAATTTCACCTTGACCTTCAGTTATACACCAAGCGACAGGCGTCACTAGGGGCTTCTTTAACATCATAAATATTCCTAAAAATTGGCTTTGCTGGCTCTCTTAATTACTTCCATACGAAAATGCTTTCTTACGAACCCACACCAATGTCAATCAAGACTCCCACAAAACCAACTACCATTGCTTTGCCGCCCACCACTTCGTCACCAATGACGGTAGCGCCCCCCTCCATCAACTCTGCCACCATCAATGGCCACAAAGCTCAGGGACAACAACACATCTGGCTGGTTACGGGCCCTGCCGGCTGTGGAAAGACAACAGTCGCTGGATATTTGGCTCAATCATTAGGCCTGCCCTATATCGAGGGCGATTCGGTATGTAGAACTTTTGCAGAACGCCCCACGTTATGAAAATGCCCCAGTGTTACCACTAACACGATTTTCTCGTTAGTTCCACCCTCCCGCCAATATTGACAAGATGCGAAATGGTGTTCCCCTAACTGATGCCGATCGATGGGATTGGCTCACAGCTTTACGGGAAGAATCCATCAAGAGACTGAATTCCGGATCCAATGGAGTCGTCCTTACCTGCTCGGCGCTCAAGCGCAAGTATCGCGATGTCATCCGCGTTGCTGGATACTACGATCACCGCATTCAGATCCACTTCGTTTTCCTCGACGCTTCTGAGGAGCTTCTTCTCGCCCGTGTTGCCCAACGACAAAACCATTACATGGGTGCCAACATGGTCCATAGCCAATTCGAAACCCTTGAGCGACCTTTGGCCGATGAAAAGGACGTTATTACCATCGATGTCAGCCGGCCCATCGAAGAGGTGGAACGGGAAGCGCTCAGCAACGTGTTGGAAACAATCACCAAATCTCAAGACAAACCATGAGCGCTAGACAGCGTCGGAATACAATGTTTTGTACGCTTTATATCATTTGGTACATATTTACTGGCTTCATCATACACTGCCAACCCGCCATACACAGTCATTTTGGACAATTTTTGGCGAGGCCTTATTATCAAGCAGGGAGTCACAGCGTCATGGTCATATATGCATTCAGGATTTTGGAGTTCAAGATTTAAAAGGCGTTTGGAACCAAGAGTCTTGTCATTGCCCAGTACCTATGCACTCGGACAGCTCTCCGATGAGGCGCGATCAGGGAAAAGGAGACTAGCTGGCTTGGTGCAGTCCCCCGCAAAGTGTCATAGTTGCAGTCACTGTACCGCATGAGCACGACTGGGGCTGCTTGCTTACATGGCTGGGGGAGGAAAGAAAACACAGGACCTTGACCCTAAGGGATAAAACTTTTTAGGTAATTTAGCCTAAGTTTAGGAGACTCTTTGCTGAGTTTATTTTGACACCCTATTATCAAGGTCCGGTGTTTTCTTGCTTCCCGTGGTACGGATAGGCTAAAAAGAAGGGGAGGAAAGGTACTTCCTCATCCCCGGGTTCTGGGTCTACGCTACGCGCGCATGGGAGCCAAATTTGAGCCAGTTGCGAATTCGGTTCGGAGGGTTACTATGTTATCTACTCCATGTTAGAAGATCCATGATCTGCCTCACTTTTTTGGGGCAGGGATACACACAAATGTTCTTGCACTAAACCCACCAGTACTATGTGATGTCTGCCGTCCGTTGCCACGAGCCTATGAGGTTTCTTGTAGGTAATTTTACTCGCGAGGAGACATTTGCCCCGGCATTTGCTTCCAGCTATCCCGATGAACATTAAGTATCCTGCATCATGACAACTCAACACTTGACCGCGGCTCAGCTCGTCTGATTGAAAATGCCTCTGACCGACAAGCGAGCGAGTGATAGCTCATACAAATACTTGGAATGTAATTGGAAGCTTCGGGTCGGTGTGTTGTCATCATGCACGGCAAAACCCATTCGGCATCTTGGGGCCTGAGCGATTTGCATCACGAGGTTATCAATGCAACGGAATCAGGGTTCTATAGCTTGGGCCAACATCATCACTCTTGATGCAAATTCAGCTTGTCTGGATTCTCCGGCCACTCACTCCCCTCGCCTCGCCATTAACAAAAACGAGACCTCGAGATTTAGCCAAACCGGGATCCCTTGCCGAGGAACAATGCAATATCGCGGCTCAGCAGCGTCTCACCAATTTTGTATATCCCCTTCCGTGTTCGTAATTTATGAAATTTTGGTAATCTAGATTGTATACATTAACCCCCTCTTATCTATTTCAGATGCATTACCATAAGATCCGGCTCTTCCACTATTTGTCTTACTACATCAGCGGCTCGCGCCATGGTAGCACCATCAATAACTCGGTGATCAGCACTCCAGCTGAAGTTGGTGACCTGCTTCTTGACCACATTGTCGTTCTTGTCAAACGCAGGTACTGTGCGCATGCGTCCAATGCCCAGAATGGCCACTTCACGTTCCACAATGACAGGACTGACGTATGTACCACCCACGTTTCCAATATTGGACACTGTAATGGTGCCCCCTTGGAAATCAGCTGGCTTAAGCTTACCCTGGCTAGCCAATGCCTGAAGCCGTGAGAGCTCTGCCGCAATGGATAGGATGTTGAGAGAAGCGACGTTCTTGATCACGGGCACGACAAGCCCTCCGGTGGTGTCCATAGCGATGCCAATATTGTGTTGTGATCGATGGACGAGGCATGGTTTGTTAGTCTTGGGGTCAACATCCACCCTGGCATTGAGCATTGGGTACTGATTCAGTGCTAATGAGACAGCCTTAATTATAAAGGGTAGATATGATAGCTTGGTAGGTTGCCCCTCGACTGTAGGGCCCTTGGCAATAACACGGTTCAGTCGCTTCCGAAGCTCCACGAGACTCGAGAAGTCTACCTCGTCCGCGTAGAGAAAGTGTGGGATAGTCAAGGACCTTGTCATAGTCTTGAACATCTGAAGTTGTGTGTTGGAAAGAGGCACAACTGTTTCAGCCTGTACCGAGGTGTCTTGTGGCATGGGAGACGCAGCAGTTGGAGATACTTGCTGGGCACTATCCTTGGCATCTTTCTCCTTGATAAATCTGTAGATATCTTCCTTGAGAACCCTGCCATCTCTTCCAGTGCCATCAACATCTGCGATATTCACATTGAGCTCCTTGGAAAGATGTCGCACAGCTGGAGTAGCGATGCTGGCGCATTTGCCCTTCTCCTTGACTGGTGTCTTGACGGGCGCTTCTAGATTCGCTTGCTGCTCTGTTCTGGCCGGAGACTCCGTAGGTGGTGGTGGAGGTACATCCTCTTTGTCGGCTTGTTGATTTGATAGTGCGTCAACGTCCTCGGTCTTTGCCTCGCCTTCGATATCAATGTCAACGAAGGGTTTGCCGACTTTGGCCATTTCACCGGCTTCATAATGCAGCTTCTTGACCACGCCTGAGAAGCGGCTTGTAATCTCCACAGATGCCTTATCACTTTGGACTTCGCATAGCGGAGAGAACTCTTCAACGCGGGCACCGGGCTCCACGAACCATTGAATGACTTCACATTCGACGATGCCTGGCTTGTGTTAGTCAGACCGGATGACATGGGATAATTCGCATTCACAGACTTACCTTCGCCAATGTCAGCCAGAACAACAGGTTTGACAGCCATTAATCTTCTGGATTCACTGAACCATCTTTGAGTCTTGGCCATCATAGGAGCTCGAGAGCCCACAGCAATACTGCCCATGCCTCTGGCAACATGCCATTGCTTCTGTAGCACACGGGATCCTCGTTGAAGAAACATGATTGCTAGCAATTCGGCCTGTAAGGAGGAGAAGAATGGTCAGAGATTGTCAATAGAAGAGCCCGAGTCATCCTCATAAGAGAGAGGAGATGGTAAATATCCATGGCAGTTTAAGCCGAAGGGCTGGCTTCCATCGGTCCCGTCCGTGGATAACCGCCAATCCGGGGGAATGACGGCACTGACAAATACTAAGCCCGATCGAACCGCATCTTCGGCTCTATCTCAACCCCCACACTGCCGATACAATGGCCCTGTGCTCCACTGCTCCCGTCAAACGTGGGGACTCTATGGAAACTCAGGTGAATTTTCCAACGTCGGGTCTCTCAGGTTTGGAGAGCCGCAAAATCCGTGCCCTCTTCCTCCCCTGCTGGCCATGATGGCATCACGACGACTCGAGCTGAGCCTCTCCAGCCTCGCTCGCCGACCTCTAACATGTTTCCTTTGCAAGTCTCGTCGCCCGTTCACCACTTCGACCATCCGACCAGCGAGGACTGAAAAGCCTGGATCTGGCGCATCGTTAAATCCTCAAGAAAATATTGCTAAGCCAATTGAGGCACCGCGAAGTTACGGAAAGCGACAAGAAGGACACTTCGTGCCGAAACCTCTTCCTCGTCCGATCGGAATGCCACTACCGCCTAAAGCTGGAGAGAACACTGGAATTGATAATCGATCGCTGCGGCAGCGACGTGAAGATTTTGTTAATTATGACAAGCACTTGCAACGGCGCAAGGAGCTGTAAGAGCATCACGGCTGGCTGGCAACACACACGCACACACTAACGCTTCTTTGTACACAGAACTGCAAAGATTTCACGGCCATACTTTCGAGATTGGGGCAACCTTCAGTACCATGAGGGCAAATCTTTCATCGCGCCTCCACGCCTATTCAAGGCCGAGTTGTCACTATTCTTCCCCAACTTTTACGGCGAGACTCTATTGAAGACGGATAAGAACCCACGCGATACCACACCACTTCTTACTGGCAAGGCAACAGTCGTCTCTTTCTTCAGCAGCCGCTGGGCTGAGCAGCAAGCTGCAACATTCACATCTAAGGAGGAAAACCCCGGGCTTCATGAAGTGCTAAATAAGCACCCGGACACGACACAGATTGTCAACATCAACTATGAAGATAATGCCGGCAAGGCATGGCTGGTGCGTTTCTTTCTTGGTTCATTGCGAAAGCAGTTCCCAGAGAAGGATTGGGACAAGTATTTCCTTGTCCGACGAGGCGTTACTGACGATATTCGCGAATCCATCGGTCTACTCAACAGCAAGGTCGGATACGTCTTTCTTGTCGATCAGTATTGCCGGGTTCGGTGGGCGGGTAGCGGAACTGCTCATCCCGTTGAAGCAGAAGGCTTGGCAAAGGGCCTCTCACGTATAGTCGATGAGATGAGGAATGAAGCTACCTTGCCCGCCACTGCAAAGGAGCAACATCCAGGTAAACACCATCTTGAGGTTCCGAAAATGCTGTAATTAGACGCCTTCTAGTAGAGGAAGACGATTGTAACTTTAGACATCCTAGACATCCATGGTCCCACCATCATTGTACAATATCAAACACGCTGATACCCCTGAACACCTGTGCATCATACAAAAGCGAGCTCGTCGGTTTTACGAAAAGAGGAAGAAGACAATAAAACAGAACGCAACAAAGCTTCCCATGATAATCCCGTCCCTCCTCTTCTTTGCTGATATCCTTCCGATCAGCGTATTGATCCCAGGTACTTGGCTTGCCGCGTGCGTAATTCTCCGATTGATACTCGCCAAGGTTTCACGCTGCAAATTAAAGTTGTCGTTAACTGCGTACGCTTGGCTGAGAACACTGTCCGCCATATTGTTGCTGTTATCGATGCGGTTGCGCTCTTCCAGCATGTAATCAGCCTCGGCAGCTTCAGGGTTGTTCTGACGATATTCATCGATATCCGAGCGGACATTGGTTAGGAGGTTGGCCCGATCGCGCGCTTGTTGTAGTGTTGAGCGCAGGCGCGCCAGATCTCTCTGATGGCCGGTAAGCTTCCTTCGAAGGAGGGATAGGTTGTTCTGTTTTGAGGCGGAGGAGGCGAGATTGGGTTCGGAATCAAGAAGTCGAGTGAGCTGGCCGTTGACTGTTTCACGCTGATGCGATGTTAATATGTCGTATAGCAGCTTGCCAGCAAACAAGATCGGCGAATACCTTCTCCAGCAATTCTTCCAACTTTCTTTCTGTTTCGCGCTCTTCTTCTGTAGGCTTTGGTGGTACGTTAGAGGCTGTCGAGAACTGCGAATATGTGTGGAACAAGGTCTCCGTCTAAGTTATAGCTACGTCAGCTAATAGTCTGGCGGATGATGGTATTGTTTGATGTACCTGGGTCTCCAACTGTCGAGCTTGTTGTCGAAGCTGGGCCCATCCGGCGACTCCATTCGTTGTCGACATTCTGTTTATGAGATTCTGGCTTCGTGACAATATGGTGATGTATTCGTATGATCGTCAAACTGTACTAGCCTTCCACCTCACCCATCAACTAGCTCCCTGACGACCCTTGTCCGAGGGATGGCAGAATCGGACACCGCCTTAGCTACGATTGGATCATGTGAAGATACACGTGATGAAGCACGTGCAGTACCGAAATCAAAATTCTTTGTGCAGGAGGCTGCCCCACTCCTGCCTCAAGCCCTAAATTTCTAACCTGTGCACGGCAACGATATCGCGACACTCACTGAAAGCTTGAGGCAGATATCTTCGCAACACCTCGTCGACACCACTTCGCATACCACTTCGAAGCTATTCAAGATGGTGAGTACGAATAAACCTCACCCTCTGGCACGGTAGTTGTCGGCTTGTTTTGTCGGCGTCTCGTGTGGCTGTCAAGCCTTTCGACTTTTTCATCGACCAAAATACCCAAAATCATTCACGATCGTTTTTCCACTCTCGAATCTCGGCCATTGTTTCGATATAGCAACACACAAAACATGAATATGGGAAGGACAAATTGCTGACAGGTTACAGTCGTCGGGCAAGGTCAAGGCTGGTGCGCTCTGGGGCAAGAACAAGGATGATTTGACAAAGCAGCTCGCTGAGCTCAAGACCGAGCTTGGTCAACTCCGCATCCAGAAGGTCGCCTCTTCTGGCTCCAAGCTAAACAGGATGTGAGCATTTCTCTCTCTACAACATTGGTGTTAAAGGAGATCGTATAATCAGGAGCGACGTATCGCTAATGCATTTCAAACAGTCATGACATCCGCAAGTCGATCGCCCGTGTCCTGACTGTTATCAACGCCAAGCAAAGGGCTCAGCTTCGACTCTTCTATAAGAACAAGAAGTACGCCCCTCTCGACCTCCGACCTAAGCAGACTCGTGCCATCCGCCGCCGACTATCACCTGAGGAGAAGTCCCGCGTCCTCGAGAAGACCAAGAAGCGCACTGTTCACTTCCCTCAGCGCAAGTTCGCCATCAAGGTACGATGATTCGACGCCTTTGGAGGATTAAGAACTCTATATATGGCAAAACACTTGTTCCGAGAACCAAACACTGACGAAAGCAAATGCAGGCTTAAGTTAAAATGCTTGTAGTTTCTGGCGTGACAAGGACAACGGGTAGAAAGGAAACGGGGTATGGAGGGCGTGGCGTGCTTTTTCTTTGAACTAAAGGCTTCGAAATTTGCATCGCATGGCTCAGGGAATCTCGGTCTGACTTGTACTTATTTCCCGGCTTGGGCCTCGATTCGGGACGGCATGTCCACAATGGACTGCCTGGACAGGCAGTCTTTAAAAACAAAAATGAGGTCATGATCAAGAAGTTCTGAGCGCATCATTGTGATAGCTGTGACAAGATAGTTGAGTCCATGGAGGAGGAGATCGTATGTCGTGAACAATCAAAGCCTTTTGGCCCCGGGAGAAATTTGAAAGATATGCAATTTACCATATTCTCCGAAGATTATTCTGCAGATTTTGCGTTAGTTTATGTTGATTCGTCAATTCGATTCAAATTGCTGGATCTCTTGGACATAAAATTCTTTTGTACGGGTCGGCCACATTCGGTTGGTCTTTTGAGGCGTTTCGGATCGTTCCAACCCGTGTCACTCCACCATAACCCCAACGACATCTTTCCATCAACGAGTAGAGAAGACACAGAGGAAACCCAGCTTCTTATCCATTCTTTCATATTTATCAATCTTGACACGCCTGTTGGCCATATTGCCTCACTAATCTCATTCATTTATGAGTCGCTGAAATTGCTTTTCGTAATTCGGCCACTCGAGTGTATCAAATGCATCGGTGTTTAGAAGAGGACCCCGCAAAGGCAGTGAAGGAGAATTTGATCCGATGAAGAATCAAACTCGGGGGACCGCGGATTAACCAATATATTTTGTATCGCTCATGTCTCAATGGAATAGAGGGGTGGTCTCAATGGTTGGCATCCAACTATTCTCAAGTGCAGAGTTGGTTGTACAGCTTTCCGAGATCCACGCCTTCAGCCAGTACTTTCAATGGACAGTATGCGGGACAAATCAACGAACTATCGAAGGGCGACAATGAAGATTCAAATACCCCCTCCCGCCCTTCCCCCATTACCAAAACGAGATCATTACACGACATCGGATACAATATGCACCAGTTTTAAACTACCAGTTCCTGGCGCACTGGGCCGAACATTCTGGATCACGGTCAATCAAATCGAGATCCTGATATTTTTCGTGTTCATTATGGAATCGGGTATCTATCTGCCTTTATCTGAGGTCTTCTGCTCACTTCGTAAATATCATGTGGCTCGTCCGGAGGAGCATGGTCCAGGAACGCCAGCTTTCATCCCAAATTTCAAAAAGGCTTAATTAGGTACAAAAACCTTCAACGCCAGTACCCATCTCAAAATTCCAAAAGGACAGCACCCTTCCTTTTTCTCGATCTTCAATAAGATCTCATCAACCCTGGGAAGTCTCAGAGCTGCATCTCATGAGCTTTTGCTAGTCTTACGGCCGCCATCTTGCAGATGAGTCTGCAGATGCCGACGAAGTTGATCCAGTCGATGAAAGTCTTTGCCGCAGTGTTCACAAACGTGGTTACCACGAACATTGTGCGTGCGACGGTGCTTGGATAGATTGGAAGATTCACCAAACCGCTTCCCGCAGATCTCACACTCCAAAGGCTTATCCCCTGTATGCGTGCGGTAATGCATGGCTAAAGAGCGGGTTAGCATTTGGTCTTGAGCCAGGCGTTGAAATATTTACTAAGAGCGCTCTGTTGCTTGAAACGCGACTCACACCCTGGAAATTTGCACTTCCATGGTTTCTCTCCCGAGTGGGTGCGCATATGCTGCTCCAGTGATTGCTTTGCTGAAAGCATTATACCGCAAATCTCGCATTTGACTGGTTTGTCTATCAGACAAATTAGTACGTTCTTCGAAATGGAACCTGATATCCAATCATATGGTACAACTCACATCCGGTATGCGTCTGCATATGCCGTTCCAGTTTGCTCTTCTGTGAGAATGGACCGGGTCTTACACAAGCGTACCATGTGCAGCAAAACCCATTTTCGCCCTTCTGCAGAGTCTTGACATGCTCGTTCTTACAATGGTTCTGAAGTTCTTTATTACTCCCAAACCTTTTGGAACAGAGGACACCATCTCCCTCACAAAGCCATTGGCAGGTGAAATCGGCTTCTCCTTTTATAGCTTTCTTCTCAGTCAACTCGGTTTTTGGTGTGGGGGATTGTGAAGGCATAGAAAAGGCGCCATTGTGGCTCAGTCCTGGGCCATTTGGACGGCTTGCAAGATTCTCGACGTGTTGGTTGAGATCATCAGTAAAACTAGGTCCGATTTCATGAGAGAAATCGCCAAAGCCATGACCGATCGCGGAGTCAATATCCAAAGGAACACCCTGGCCTGGTTCGATTGGGCTCATTAGGGTATTGACCACGGGTTCAGGCTCTGCCGAGGGTGTTGTAACAGACACCGATGCCGGAGTGGTGGAAACGGTGGTGCCCACGCAATGCGAATCGTTGCAGGGGATTGCGGCCTCCTGACAAGAGGCGTCTAGGCATGGCTCAAGGGCAGCACAAGTCGGTTCGAAGCAACAAGCAGCATGGGAGAAGTCAAACTCGTCACAAGAAGCATCGAAGCAACAGTCCGCATGATCTCCGTCGCCACATTGACTCCAGCATTTGGCGTCGCCGCACGCAGAAGTGCAGTCAACAGAGGTGGCGTTGTTGCATCCCATATGTTGTGTCCACGACATCGGCATGCAATTAGCGACATTGGCCTGTCCCATCATGTTGGCCCAGGAGGGAGCAACGGCTTGTGGCCAGCGATCATAGAGACTGGGCATCGAGAACGCATGGTTCTGGTGTTGGAATTCCCCAAACGATGTATGTTGGCTGTCGAACAGTGGCATACTGAAGTTGTGCTGCAAATTCTCGTTGACGGTCTGAAGAACGGCTGTGGGGTCGATATGCTGGAGATTCTGATCTTGTTGAATGCTGTGAGGAGAGTGCATCTGATGCACTTGTGACGATTGCTGGTATTCCAGTTGGTTATGATATTGATGCGTCTGCTCAGACTGTCTCCTTCGCTTTTGTCGGTGCGCTGAGACTTTCATTGCCGCAGTGGACAATGTGCTTACAGGAGAACTGGAGATGTTTGATTGGGTACGACTTTTTGCCCTCGTGGAACGGGCATTGTTGGCCTGGTCATGACGCTGGGAGACCGTATCAGTACCGTTCTTGAGATCGAGACCGATGTCAAGAGCGTTTTTGGTGGCAGCAGTTTTACCATAGTGGTCAAAACAGCGTTGGTCGAGACAAGCGTTCTCAGTGTTGTTGCAAGTACCGAGAGAATCGAGACCATGTGTCAGGCATGTGTCGTGACCGAGCAAACTGTCAAAGCCATAGTCGACTTTTTCGGATTCGAAAGAAGTCGGCTGGTTCTGCTGCTGGTGATGATGGGCAAAAGGCGCTGAGTGGTCCATGATTGCATATATGGAATCACAACAGCAATCGCTTGCTCGGTTTGATAACGGCGACTGCTTCTCTCTCTTTTTTTTATCCTTTCGTGCGCGGATGTTTTTGGCTTAAATTTATGATTGAGTCGTTTATCGACGACATTAGCAGGATAATGCGAAGGCCTGAGCGGCCCTGATGAGATGTTGCGAACGGCCCCAGAGAATCGATGAGATTGAGAACCCGGATGGCCAGGCGGCTCAAAAGGTTGAAGGTGGAGGGGCAAGGTATGACACTAAGGCACTTTGTGAACTTCAGTGGGTCATGGTGCGTTTTAGTGGGACCAGCTTCCTGGAACAATTATGCTCAGCCAATGATGGTGGAGGGATTGGGAGCGCAAGACAAGAGCCATCTGCCTATGGTTGCTGAGTACCAGGTCGTAGAGGCAGTATTCGTTCGCTTCTATCTTTCCTGAACTAACGAAGAGTTTCTAACACTAAGATACCTTACCTACCTTAGTAGGTAGTAGGTAGGCACCTAAGTAATGTTAGTAGGCAGTAAGTAATAATGTATGAGGGAATCTGTTGGCAACTACTCTGTAAAAGGCTTACGATTTCTTCCAACCCTACTTTACCCGTAAACAACCAGTCCTGTCAGCTAGTTAGAAAACAAGTCACCAAAGTTGAGCTGGTAAGCTGGTACGCTGGGTGGGTTTGAGGACAAGGGGTGCCAACCTCGGCCAGTATTTATGCTTCATTTGTTGTAAATCCATACCCGTACTTGTTCAATGCCTCAAAGTCGACTCAATCACTGCATCTCCCGCGTGGGATTCATGTCTCTTGATCGCCAGGATGCATTGATACTTCCAGTGACTATGATATACCAATTTCTGCATCGATGGAATATCGTAGTCTCTGTACAGTACTTTATGTGCAGTCAATCTCACTCGATTGCTCCAGCATGTTTCTCGGTAACTTCTCCGACTAGAGCACTGACGATATGGCGTATGTAACTGGCTCAGTGACTTGCAGCGGACGATATCCCCGGGTGGATGTGTTCTGGTCTTAACTTTATTGCTACGTCTCTTCTACAGTTGGTTTGTTGATCGTTAAATGTTCGTTGTTATGACCATGTGTTTCCGATTTCCCACGTTCATCTATGCCCATTGATATAGTCATACCCAAGCCGTCCCATTTCCCACCAATAAGTGGTAGCTATATTGGGAATAGAGATTGTATATGTCTCCTGATTAGCATAGTACCATATGAGCTGCATGTGCTGATTGAACACAGAGTTGTGGTGGTAGACTCAAGCTTTGAGGACAGTTACCCTATGCCTTTTCCTTTTGTTGTGCTATCCATTTACCTTATCTATTGACAACAACGACACCAGCCACTCAGGCATACGCTGGCATTTCCAGACTGCATATCATGTAAAACTTGTTGAGGCTGTTGCATATTGACTGGCATCTACAATAAGGTAGGCTTTAAAATTGATCCAGACATTGAGTAACCACTCGAGATATTGAGATACAATCGTATACGGGTAAATTTGATACAAATATGTAACGTCTAGGCCGTGAGCAACTACAAATGTCCGATTCCATATGTTCGCAGCCACCTCCGTCTCCTCGTCCCGGTTATGCAACTCCCCGCTCCGGGTGCGGTAGATAAAGACCCACTTGACTCGGTAATGCTCTCCGTCACTCAAATTTAGGTTAAGTCAGACAGAGATATACCAATGAAAGCCTCGAAAACCAATGTGATAACCATCAGTATCTGTCAAAGATAAGGTATGTAGTCGATGAAATAGAGGCAATTGTATTTGCCTACTGTTACGACTCGCACTACGCAGCAAGACTAGCGGTACGTAATCAGAGAATAAGCTAACAGGCTTATCTTAGGCTATTGTATATACTGCTAGAGGTGTGTTTCGGGAGTGTTCTTTTGAGTTGATAGGCCTGACAGCTGATGTTTGCATCGCCCGCCTTCCCTCGACGTTGCTCACATGGCCCTGAGGCGCAACGCTCCATCCCTCAACCCATCACGATTATCATTTGTAAGTTCTTCATGACCGCAAAGTTGATAACAAGGAGTAACTGCTTCACTACGACTGAGTGATCGTCACCAGATATCTTTATACACTGACACTCGATTGCGGGTATCGCAAACAAAGCTTAACGTTTCCTACCCTGCTTCCTTATACGGAAACCCCTCCTGACCTCGGATCTTGGCATAAAGAAACTCCAGCCTCACGTCTCTCGCTGCGACACAACGCTCTAATTCAATCAATTCAAATTTCGATCTGGCGATCTCAGCACACGGCCAGTCTTTCTTTGCATTGTCCCCTGTGTTATAGCCCAACAGAGAACAGAAAACATTAAATCCACCGCGCCACACCACACCGTCGGTAGCCATGGGTAACATCTGCGGCAAGACAGAGCCAGAGGCTTTTTCGCAACCCGGCAGAGTCTTGGGTTCCGCTCCCGCTCCAGCCGCTGGCACAGCGCCGGTTCCAAAAAAGGTTGGAGGCCCTGCAAGGACTCTGGGAAGTGGTCCGGCCGCGGAAGCTTCAGGAGATACGGATGACGCCCGGAGGAAAGCCGCGGAAGCTGCAGAGGTGAGACCGCCCCCTATTGCGTGACTGTCATGGTGTTGTTATCATTATCTAGACTGACTGAACATTGCAGGCGCGCGCAAAGGCATCGTCAAAGCCCGGTGGAAAGTTGCAGACACAACTAGCAGCACAGAAGAAACAGACACGTTCAGAAACCCTCAAGGACGTTGGCCAAGAGCAACTGCGAACACGTGAGGCCGATCAAGCAGCCGAAGCACGAAATTGGGCATGATGATTCAGTATTGACTTCTTAAGAGCAGACAGGTTAGAAGATGGCACAGAGTAGCTGGTTTACGACAATGGGGATTAGAAGGCAGCGTCTACATATCGTGACCATTCAACGGCGCCTAGCATTTCGAAGATTTTCATTCATGTTCAGTTGGATTCTTATTTCAGAATATTCTCAAGCAATATTATAAATGTTTTATTTCGAAAACATTACAAGTTCAAAAACTGGGTAGACTCAGCGTTAACCAATGTTCCCCTAGGGCTTTCCACCGAAGTAGGCATGGGACGTCATGACTAACTCCTATTTGTGTACATTTTCTTCTTCCTCAAACTTCCACGTAGCCTCCGTAACGCCGTCCCTCAACAAGCCAGCCCATATAAGTGTAATGAAGGCAGCGGGCTGACATTTTTCCAGCGAAAGATCTCATATGGCTAGGTAATTGTATATCGTCCACTGGCTGGTGCTCGACTGTCCGCATCTGCGGCAGCTATTGTTCCTTCTCTTAATAGGCGTGTGAGTTCGCTGAGAGCGGATCCAACAACAACCTCGGTATCGCCTTCGATGAGAATATACAGTTTTGGCTCGGCTCCTGCGGGAACCTCTTTACCTGGTGGGTAAAAGTTCCCCTTTGTTGTGATCGATGTACCTGTAGCTTCCAGGATCTTGGCGACGTTGGTTCGATTGGTGACAGCCCATCTGGCCTTTTGAGGGAAATCGTTGATTTCCAATGTGGCATGGAACGCACCAGCATCTGGGCCCTTGTTGTCGATGGGCTGACCAGCACGAAGTTGGCCAGCCTTTCCGAGGCGGCTGTTGATGGCAGACACAGCTGAACTGACCTTGTCGAGCGGGTCTTTAGACTTGTCTTTTACTCCACCAGTAATGGTTGCCTGTTGAGTAGGCTTGACTTCTGCGCCGTCAGCCTTTGCTGACTCGCGGGCCTGAACGCCTGACGCTGCTGCGCGGATCGCACTGAGAGCCTTCTCTGCCTTGTCGTCCTCCTCTTCCTTCTTATCTTCTTTAACCTCCTCCTCCTCTCCCTCGGCCTTGTGGGTCTTGCGTTCTCGTAGACGGGCAGCCTCTCGTTCTTGATCAAGACGATCGAGACCCTTACCGCCAAAGCCAGATGTATCCTTGGCCTTTCCAGATTTGACCTTTTCACGGTGGGCTTTCCTCATCTCGTCGAGCCTTTCTGGCACCGGCTGCCCACTCTGTTCAAGAGCCTTGGCAATGCCGACAGAACAGTTCTCCTGCTCTGGCGTGACGAATGTGACAGCGACACCTGTATTACCAGCACGACCAGTTCGGCCAGCACGATGAACATAGTCCTCCAAGTGGTTCGGTGCGTCGTAGTTAATAACGAGTTTGAGTTGCTTGACATCAAGACCGCGAGCTGCCACCGAAGTAGCGATCAATATAGGCACTACACCCTTCTTGAAGTCTGAGATGGTAGAATCACGGTCAATCTGATCCTTACCTCCATGAATGGACATGCAGGGGTAACCCTTGATCATAAGCTCTTTCAATAAATCGTCGGCCTTTTCTTGGCGCTCAACGAAAATGAGGGTGCGAGCATCTTCATCACGGTCGTAGAGTTCTCCGAGCAGTTCGAGAACACGGAGGAATTTGGATGGTTCATCTCGAACTTCAACGATCTGATCAATCTCCTTTGCCACAACACTACGGCCGCCGACTGTAACTTCGATAGGATTATTGAGTACCTTCTTGGTCAGCGAGTCGATGATTCGAGGCATCGTAGCCGAGAAGAGGATAGTTTGCCTGTCAGGTCGCATATTTGCGAAGATCTTCATGACCTGAGGCTCGAAACCCATATCGAACATTCGATCGGCTTCATCAAGAACAACATATGTGACTCGCTTGAGATTAGTGACCCGCCCTTGGTTCGCAGCTAGAAGATCGATCATTCGACCAGGTGTACACACAATGATCTCCGAGCCACGCTTGAGTTCAGCAATCTGATCTCGGATGGGCGCTCCACCGTAAGCACAGACAGATCGAAGACCCATCATCTTAAGAAAAGGTTTGCAATCTCGATGAATCTGAACTGCAAGTTCTCGTGTTGGAGTCATAATCAATCCAATAGGTCCATCTGTATCTTTCAGCGGAGGCTGGTCCTTGATGTGCCGGAACATGGGAAGCAAGAAAGCCATTGTCTTTCCCGAACCAGTCTTCGCCACGCCGATGACATCGCGGCCCGACATGAGAGCAGGAAGAGCCTGCATCTGGATGGGGGTAGGTTTCTCAAAGCCCAAGTTATCAATGACGTCGAGAGTTTGTCGCGTCAGACCACATTGCGCCCATTTCTGAACAGGCTTGGGAACATCCTTTCCGTTGACCTTGATGCCGTCGAGTTCTAGACGAAGATCAGCTACCTCGGCCTCTGTGAGTTGGCTGAGTTCAGCTGGCTCGACCCAGAAGTTTTTGCGAATAGGTTCGATTTCGATCTTGCTGTAATCAATCGACGGAATGTCTTTCTTCTTTCGCTTCGCAGTCATAGCTAGTAAGGCATTTGCGTCACCTGTGTCCTTCTTATTGAAATCATATTCATCGTCGCTGAAGTAAGCCTCCGGCTCCTGGATCTTTTGCGCTTTGGATGTCCTGGCCGGCTGTTTCACGTCCGTCTGCCTGAGATCAGCCATGAATGCATCCAGTGGATCAACGTCATCCTCCTCCTCATCAACCTCCATATGTGTGGTGGTGTCTGGTTCAGCAGCGTTGTTGGTTGGCATGGTATCTCCATTGATATGGGTTTCGGTCGTCTTTGACTCTTCCTCAGCCACATCCATTTGATTCTCTGCCTGCAAACGCCTCTCATGAGCTGCACGAGCAGCAGCGGCGGCCTCCTCTTCAGTCTCCGCGAAGTTGTCCCCATCAGATTCATCATCATCCTGATCGGCATATGGAGTGTCATCAGCTTCGATGGGCAGGGCAGGAAGCTTAGTAAGTTTCCGTTTAGTAGTGTCTTCTTCATCCAAATCAAGCTTCCGTTTAGAGGGGAGCTTGTCAGTTTCTGTGTTATTCTTTACGAATCCAAACCCACTAGCTTTTGTCCGATTCGCAGGGAGAGCTGATGCTAAGACAGATTTGTCAGTTGAGCTTGAAGGGAGAACCGAGGATGAGAACCTACCGCTGGTAGACGATTTTACGGGCACTGAGGGCTTGGTAGGGACCGGGAGCTTTTCGGGCTGCCCCCCCAAAGAGCCCAAGGCTGGTTTAATGCCTTCGTGTGTCCGGGAAGCTGCCGATTTCTTTGCGATGGCCTTGGGGTCAAACTTGCCGGAGTATGGGACGACAGGTGAAGCAACAGTCGGTGTTGCAGCCGGCGAAGCAGTCGCAGAAACTGATGGAGAAACTGTTTTTGAGGACATCCCACTCGCTTTCTTGTCCATTTCAGCCAAGAGGTTCCTTGTCTGGCTCGAGTTTACTTCTCTTTGTTTCTGGCTGGCATTCTCTTTCTTCCTCTTCCATGCTTCAAGTTTGGCTAATCGCTCAGCCTTCTTGTCGGCCTCCGGCTGTCCAGAATCTGCCTTGGGTGTCTGCAATCGACATCCATTAGCAATACTTTCATGAAAGAGAGGCTGCGATCGAACCTCCTCAGTATCGGGTTTCCCACTGCCGCCAAGTGAGATCTTCTGTATTCTGCCGTCTTCACGAATGCTGCGAGTAAGGGAGTCAGCCGTACCCTCACGGCGCCCGGGGGTGCGGTTGCGGGAGTCGTCTCGCCTTCTCACATCCCGATCACCTTCTCGGCTGTGGTTATGTCGCCTATCCGGTGATCGATTGCGGTCATCATAGCGTTCTCGGGATCTCCTCCGATCTCTTTCGCGGTGGTCTCGTCGTCCACCTCGGTAATAATTATCGTCGCGCCGGTCTACAGAGCGGTCTCTCCGTCGATAATAATCTCGATCTCGCCCATGGTCTCTATCTCTTTCGCGGTCGCGGTTTCTGGGCTGTTCATGGATACTATCGTCAGAATAAAACCAGCCATAGTTAGGTGGTTGCCTTCTCACATCTGGACTGCGTGATCTGCTGCGTCGCCGATGGTCCCGTCCATCGTTACGCCGATCCCTAGCTCGACGATCATCATTGCGGCGACGGCGAGAGCTGTGGGTGCTGCCTGCAGGACTTGGTGAGCGCGAGTCTCTCGGCCGAGCCATTATTGGTGGTCTCGCAGGCTCAGCAGGACACTTCGTTGGTGAGTAGTACTTTGAAACGGAAGACCGAAGCCGAGGCAATGCGCCACAAGCGCGTGATCGTATGTTCGCGGCGCAACTTTAAACGCCCATAAGCTTCTCTGAAGCGCGTTGCCCGAAAGTTAGGTAGGTGTCGTAGTTTGTCTCTGGATGTATATAAGGAATATCGTTGTGTTGATGTGAGAATGAAACTTTAGCTTCTTGGAAGGCTGATAAGTTGAAAGTCTGGGGTTCATTATCCGGGCTTTATCCAACAGATGACCCACAGAGAGGAATCCCGCTATTCCCGAACGGATTCTAGGTCAGTCTACCTCGGTTTCATGTTGATTGATTGTGTCAGTCTCATCTCCAACATCTCAAAGTTCAAAGTGACAGCATGGCCGGCCTCGTCGAATATGCAAGTAGCGATGATGAGGAAGAGATACAAGGGGTGGAATCTTCTCTATCTCCAAAGGTAAGAAATATTCATAATGACTATTCTCCACCACAGAGCAACAGTTTTGTCTAATTATCGCCAGCAAAGAGTGAACACTACAGATAACAAACAGCAAGATCGAGGAGCAACGGAGAAAAGCAATACATCAGGTAAGGAAGGACATCCTCACTTGTACTATCCACACGCCTGATTCTGTTTCAAGCCATCTCTAACCTTGTTAATGTAGCTTCTGAGTATAAGAGTCTGGAAGATGTTCCCATCGCACCAATTCAACAAAATGCTGCGCCCTTGGGACCTTTCCTACCACCCATGGAAGAAACTGTTGTAGATGATCAAGATCCATCATCTAGACCTGCTTCACCATACTCGAGCAATCGTGCTCTTCTTCGTGACTTGACGTTACCAACAGCACCTAACCTAAACATTCCACCATCGCCCCCAGGATCACCACCGCCCGGCACAAACGAGAAATTTGAGAAATTCCTTGAGCTCAAGAAGAAGGGAACACACTTCAATGCGAAACTGGAGCAATCATCTGCACTAAAAAACCCCAGTCTGATGGATAAACTGATGAGATTTGTCGAAGTTGATGAGCACAGCCAGTATTCGACTACATTAGCTACAGATTTGTGGAATCCTGCAGCGTTTCCAGAATGGGCGTTCAAGGAAAAGCTACGGAAGAGCCACGACAAATTGCTGAAGGAGAAAGAAGCAGAGAAGACCACTGGTACCAGGACGACCGTTGAATTTGTCCCATCGTCAGCATTGGCAGGCCAGGATGCAACAACGAGAAGTGGGCTTTCAAGAAGCGAGAAACGGAAAAGTAGCTGGAACTAGGATGAAGGCGCCAGGTTACAACATATTATCGCAGCCATAGCTTTTTACCAAGGAACATGACCAGGACCACACTCACGATATGGAGAGCTGAAAGTTTTCATTCAGGGACCCGTTGGGAACTGGATGACTCTAATCAAAGGTATCATTATAACTACCCGCGCCTTTGGCCAAACCACCACCTCCTGGTAGCTTTACATTAATCGAACCGACGGCCTACATCATCCATCGCCACCAGAATTGCATAATTCATGACCCTTCGTTGCTTCCATACACACATGGGATGCAGCCCAAATACCAATGAATACTGCAATTAATCACTCTTGCTTTCGCACTTGACCTCATAATCGAGGTCCTTCTTCAAAATGGCACCAATGTCGATTTCAACTGTTTGATTCGAACTCGCCAATGCTGCGGCGAAATAGGTAAGGTTTTCACCATGGTTGACGACCGATTTGCCCAGTAACTTGAAGGGGAGGATGCCTGTTTTGCAGTATGGCTCTTGCTGGACGGCGTTGAGTATAATACTCTGGTTCATGCTGGCGGTGATGTTGACGACGTTGTCACCAGGCTTGAGCACCAAGTTTGGAATCGTCAGGGTGCCGACTTCGACATCTCCAACGAAATTTGTGAAGGTGACGTTGCCCTAAATTCATGATTAGCCTGGCAAATGTGCAGATTGTAAGTGATAGCTTACATTGTCTAGTGTGAACACGGAAGCGTTTGGAATTGTGGTAGTGCCGTTGAAGTTGGGCGCGTCTTTACCACTACCAAAGCCGATATGGCCGTCGTTGACTTCAGTGCCAGCGAAATGGTTAAGACCATTGAGTTCCAATGTCTTCTTGAAGGTGACGCCGTACTTGCGCGTTAGACCGCTTGGCTTCACTTTCGTCTTTCCGTACACGGTGACACGGACTGTCTCATTGTTGTGGAACCAGACGTTGAAACGGGTGAACTCGTCCATGTCGGTGATTGTGACCTGCTGGCTGACATTGACGACCTGGTGTTTGTTGCTGTTGGTCTCTGGCATATTCACGGTAGCAAACGCCACATGTGCTGGCCAATCCTCGAGATACATCTCAGCCTCGAAAGGATCAACCTTGGCATGGATCTTGCCATCGGTTGTGATAGAAGAGTCGATTTCCATGAGGTAGGCGTCACTCTCGGTGTCAAGGATTCGAACGGATTGGATTTCCAACTTGGCTTCGTTGATCTTACTTTGTGCAATCTTCGGGACAGCGACAAGAATTCTAAGGGGTAAAGTCAGTTCTGCAATGGACGCTTGAAGGAACAGCGGCTTGCAACTTACATCACCGGAACCACGATGACAACAATGACACAGAGAATAATGAGATACACCCACCAGAAGCGCTTGCAGTGTCTGGCGCAAGTTCGCTTCTTGGACCTGGGGACAGTCCCATTCTCGGTCTGGGTGACCTCATTCTTTTCCGACATGTTGACCTGATAAAAGAAAAGAAAGGATAATTAGGGGTGTGAAAGGGGTGTTGTAACAAGACAGGACAGGTCCGACGTCGTGGAAGTGAAGAAGAACAAGCCAATCTTCAACATACACCAAAAGGGTGATGAAGAGGGAACAATGGCTGAATTTAAGTATTTCCACCAGGGTTTACCTATTCGGTCGAACTGGCAATTTGCAAACCTTGCGGCGAAACAAGAAGGAAGTAACGACACCCACAAATAATCTATGCCGCCTACAACCTTGGCGGGACTAGATCGCCATGATCCGAGTCCCTTTGCATCTGTACCCGGGCATTGCCTGCCCAATGAGGCAAGTGCCCGATGAGCGACACAGCGCTATTCCCCAGGTTTGCCCCGCATGGGTTGGGGGTGGAGAGGAAATACTTCCTTCGATGGAACGACCCTGGTCAAGCCCTCCTACTTAGGCTCCTGGTCCGTTATATCCTTTGTTCCTCGGCAGCTTGTGAATCTCCTGGAAGCACCACATGTGTATGGGGTCTATGTATGTCTATTGTCCGACGTCGCCAAACCGCGGACGATGCCCGGCACGCCCTCCATCTTCTGCTGCCTACATACACGCAGGATCGTGTATCACTCAGACAACCCTTGCTCTCTTTTCATAATTGAACAAAGCTTGTTTGCGAAAGGACCCCTCAGATTGAGGGTAAAGCATGGACATAAACTGGGCCGATTTGACATGGCACATGATACAACACATTGGATAAAAATCCAAGCCTCCTTGAACCCTGCCGCCGCTTTAAACACTGCATTTTTGAACCATCTGGTGGCAAGGTCTATTGTATAAAATACTTTTGAGTAACCAGTCTTGCTGAGTCGTCCTTAATTGGTGGCAGAGGTCGCAGTCGTCTTTTTCTTACTCTGTGCTTCCACTATGAGATACCATGGCAACTGATGATGAGCTCATAGAGTTAAAAGAAAAAAAAGAAGAAGAAGAAATACACGAAAAGAATGTGCCGAACGAGAGAAGAGAAACTTTGCACGCGACAGGCATAGAATTGAGGTTGCTAATTAAAACCGACGAATCACGAAACAAGAAGCCTGTGCCCTCCTTTCCTTTCAACATCAAGCAGCAAGCAGACTAAGCCCAACTCGGTCTAATAGAAGTTGGAATGTTCGTCCAACTGAAATTCATCATCATCATTGACGGTTGGGATTGTCTGTCACATATCGTTGATGGGTCCTAACACCCCTCTTCCTTCATTGCACCAAATATTTAAAGTTGTTCAGTGGCTTGTCATGACAACCAACCAATCTATTCTGATTGGCATGAATGACACGACATGCCACGTTAGAAAGCGGCACCTGAGCTTCGGGGTGGCTCCAATAGAAGCAAGCTGCGCAGAGGGGTTCAGCTCAGTTATCCATGTGCCCTCTGGAAGGGCCGGCTGTGACACACCATCTCGGCCGGGCATCCTCTCATGGTATGGTTGGTTTCCAAGTTTTCTAAGTCAAGGGTGTGATTTGATTTGCTGGCCCTTGTCCCTGCATTGTCGCCACAAATCACCTCTGGTTTACCTTTATGGAATCCACATAGTATGTACGTACGGAGTAAGATTAATTATTTCCGCCATGACTATAGGGCACGATGAATTGATTAACGGAAAACTGATCGGTGCCTGTCTCTGCAGAGAATTGCGATTTCCCCCCTGAACATGTTTCCTGAAACACCTGACAAACTCTGGTTTGATACTCATGCGTTCACGCATCGCCAGGCAACCCTGGAACCAATTCCAACTGCGCCGCATAATGCCTCCTCGGCACAGCCAACAACTATGTACGGCCAGCCCTCTGCACAGTATCGTATCACTTCCCCTCCATTACTCAATTTTAGCTTTGAGATCTTATTGCTTTTCCCTCCGAAGCGGACCACGACCCCCTGCAGGGTTAGACAGCATACAATGAAATCAAAACCTGAACATTTTTATCTTGAACCACTATTGTAAGTTATCTATCTTGCAGTGAAAACACCACAATTCGTTACTGAAACCCATTTTATAGATTGATGATTTCGAAATGTATTAGTACTGTGGAAAAGATTTGAAAGATTTCATTAGAGAGATTCTGATGTTTCACTTTTCCCTATTCCGCGATGTTACCCAGAGGCAACAGTGTTGGCCAGCCCACCATACGTATTACCAAAGCCGTCTTCCCCGAGACCTCCCGCTGTTGCCGCTTCGATTAGGGAAACAGGGCTCCCTGGTAATTGCAGTGGAGACTAAAGAAGATCTAGTATCCAAGCCGAGGCTGCATCTGGCATATGAAGATATCGCCTGCTGCTGCTTCATTCTTTACAGCTTAGACTTTGTCCACAAGCCTTGACGGTCCAGCCCTGAATCTCCATCGTAAATATCTCTTTCCACTTGTCGAGCATTGACCTGCCAAGCGAGTTAGTCGAGATCGCCAACCATGGGGAACGGATTCTGGGGAAAAGATGGGGAAATCTTACGAATTTAGGACCGAGCTCCGAGATGTTCTTGGCTCCGAGTAATCGCATACATGTTGCTGTCTCTGCTTCGAGGACTGTTTTGCATGTGTTAGCCGGGTCTTGGGCATTCTCAAAATCACAGGCTCAGCTTACTCTCGAGTGTTCTCTCGACGCCGGCTTGGCCACCAGCGCCAAGTCCAAAAAGAGCACCGCGTCCAATACCGACTCCGCTGGCTCCCAGACACAATGCTTTTACAACATCTGTTCCGCGCTTGATGCCTCCATCAACCCATATTTGAACCTTGCTCAGAACCTCAGGGCAGTATTTCCGGATTTCGAGAAGTGTGTGTATAGCTGGAGGGGCTGTGTCGACGGCACGACCGCCATGGTTTGATAAGATGATGGCCTGTACTTGAGGAGCATACTTTGCTGCGAGATAAGCATCCTCATGAGTCTGCAGACCCTTGAGAACGATGGGTAGATCTGTGTGAGCAGCTAGCCAGGGAAGAGTTGTCTTCCAAGTCAAGTCGGCCGCTGTGCCAAAAAACAGCTGTTGACCAACACCTCCAGCACCGGGCTTGCTCTCACCACTGGCAGGGCTGGGTTCAGAGTAATCAAAGTTTTGCTTCTCATCCAGTTCGCGTTTACCAGGAACAGGCGCATCAAGGGTGAGGCAGATAAATTTGTAGTACTCTCGCATAGAGTTGATGCGCTTAAGCATTGCCTCGCTTTTCTCTCGCTGATTCTGGACGTAGAGCTGCCAACCAAAGGGCTGACCTGGCTTTGCGCCCTCGATGATTTGCTCAGGAGTCATCGACGCGTTGTTTGACACAATCTGCATGGCCCCGAATCGAGAGCATGCCTTGGCGATGCCTTGTTCTCCATCTGGATGAGCTAGGCGGGCCATAGCAGCAGGGGCGACAAATATTGGTAGCCCAACTCTGTTACCAATCAACGTGGTTGAAAGATCGCAAGCTGTACAATCAACAAATACGCGTGGCCTAAGAAGTATATTTTTATAGACATGATTGTTGTATGTTTTTGAAAATAGATCGTCGGCGGCTGAGAAGTAGTATGCCCAAGCCTTTTTCGAAATGCGCTTGGTAGCCTCCTCCTCGATCTCATCAAGATTCATGAGTGATGCCATTGGTGGCGGCTGGTTATCTCGGGACTGTATGGTGGTGTTTTCGCCGGTCGATTGGGAGCCAGTGAGTGTTTCGGGATTCACTTCACCGAGGATATTCTCAGGCTTGAGGTTCTCCTCGAGAGTTCCTGGTGGGTGAACAGGATCGTATTCATCGGTGGCATCCTTTCCCGCGAGCTTCAGGATGATCTTCTTACCGCCGGGGTGCGATGGAAGAAACTCAGTCACATCGTAGACCTTGCCATAGAGAATGACCCAGCAACTCTCCGGAGTGTTGTGTTTGGCCACTATCACAAGCAGGTCAGTTATTGCGCCTTCTGTAAACTCGTTGAGCTCCAATCGGCGCTGTTCATACCTTCAGCCGCGTCGAAAACATTGGCCATGCTGTTATATGTGCAGAGTTGAGTCAATTGGGTTGCAGGAGGAAAGATGTGGCGCGAAACGGTCTATTAAAACGTCGAGGCCAGTTTGACTGATCTACAGACTCGGCAAATACTGTCCCGCCGTCTCCAATTGGGTTCTCAGAATTGGGGGTTTCCTTGGGGGTGGTTCGTGGGAGGCAGGTGTTATGACAATGTACTTGAAACGAGAAATGACTAGATGCCCGAGAGAAATGAACGAGCCGGCTTCGAATCACAAGAACGCTTTCATGAGCAAGGATTCAATTTACATGGAGATAGTCATTCTTCAGTCTCATCATGGCGCGGATTCCAAGGCTGTGTACAATTACGTTATCCGCCATTGGGTCGGACTGGGTCCCGATCATGACCGGCGACGTTGGCCGAAAAACTACCTAGTATGGAACAGCGGGTTGGGACTTATGATAGGGCGCCTAACACATTGGTTTCACTGATAAGAGCCCGGTTAGGTAGATTTACAGAGCCCTAAGAGCCATCATGACAACCCAGCGCCACAAATCTCAGCACGCGCGCCACAACCGATGAGGACAATTTTGCGCTAACGGTTTATTACGACATCCATCGGGAAAGCGCCTTCTGAAGCTACCTATACTCGCCCGGAATGACCATCTTGTTTTTTTGTCAGTGAAATTCTCCGTCTCGGATACTTCCTTCAGTGTATTCCTACATACTCTCTTTCTATGTACCTTTGTCTTTAATGTCGTAAAGCATGCGACTCTCTGTTTCTTCTCCCGCCGTGCGCGACGTTTCTCGGCTTTGTGTCCGGTGTCAACTCCGAGCTCGCCGAGTTTCAAATCTTGTCCCATCGCATCGACCATCTGTCACAGCGACGCCCACACGACACCATGTAGCTTTCGCAGTGGCGGTTCGGGGCCCAGCTGCGAATAGACCTCATGCCCGCGCCTTATCTAATGCCGCGCAGCCCGAGCAAGAACCGGTCTCGTCCAGTGCACCACCCTCGACACACTATGACCTGTTCCCCGAGACGCTTCCCGATGGTCCTCCTCCGGTAGGACACTTTCCTATCGATACTCGCGCTTTGCGCCGTGAGTTTCTCCGTCTACAAGCTCGGGCTCATCCGGATATGCATCCTGCTCAGGACAAAGCTCGTGCCGAGGCCATGTCAGCACTCATAAATGAGGCTTATAAGACGCTTTCTAATCCTCTTTTGCGAGCTCAATATCTACTCTCTCTACGAGGCGTCGACGTCGCCAACGATGAGACCCTCAAGGTAGAAGAGCCAGAACTACTAATGCTTGTGCTTGAGGCGCGCGAGGAGATTGAGGATGCCGAGCACGAAGAGGATCTATATCAACCTCGTGCCGCGAACGATGCACGGATTGCGGAAAGCGAACAGGTGCTCGAGCGCGCGTTTCAGCGCGATGATATCGAGGCTGCGAAACATGAGGCTGTGCGTCTGCGCTATTGGGTCAACATTAAGGAAAGTTTGGATAACTGGGAGAGGGGCCATCATGTTGTGCTACAGCATTAAATAGACAGAAACGAAAAAGCCATAGTGGTATTGCTCAGCTTCTTGATATGATAAGATAAATACGTGACCAGACCTGTTCGAGGTATCATGAGCGCTGCTTTGAAGATACTTGACTGCTTTCAATTGGCGATAGCGTCTTACAATGGGAGCGGATTTGACCTGCAGCTTTTTCTTGAAGTTATATATCAGGCAAGCTTTTTGCACCCGACTGGGCAGTGGATTGCTTCTCATCAATCTTAGATCGAAGATATAGAACGTGGTGTGGGGATGTAGGCGTTTTCCTTGTCCTGCGTCCTCGAGATGACCGATAATCTCGAAGGCGAGTTGCCGGGCACTGAGTTAACGGTATTAGTGACCTTTGAATATCGTTGTTTAAATGTCTCTCTAAGGTACTTAAGGTAGTGAGATGGTAGTTCGAAATTTCCTACTGAAATCAATGGCCGGAAGTTCTTACAAGAAATAACTTTAGCTCAACGCTAATCTTCGTCATCAATAGTAATTATTGTTATTTGTTGGTTCAGTTAGTAACAACTTCATCATGATTTGACTTTCATCATATATCCAAACGCTAAGGTTTCCCACTTACACGCCAGCAAATTATATAGTATGCACATCATATCCCATACACTCATACGCCTATGCAATACACACGCCTCCGCGTACACCAGCTTATCTTTGGTAGGCTGGCAGCTGCTCTCCATCAACATGCCTCGAAGTCCCAGAAGGTCCCGCACTAGATCCGTAACCGGGAAAATCATCATAATCATCCACCACTGGGGCACTTGGTGCGCTTGCTTCCACATCAGCTTCCGCCTCCCTCGATGGGCCTTCGTCTGCTCGTCGTTGCATATCCTCGGGAACGTCTGGCGGTGCACTGGCTTCGTTCAAAAGCCGTTGACGTTCGAGTTCCTGTTTGTCTTCAACAACCCCAGGGAGGACAGCTGTTGGCAAGTCAACATCATCTTGTAAAGGGGCCGAAGGTCCCGCATCGGGGGCACTTGGAGCGTTGGGGGCATTTGGAACAAAGACACCACCGAGATCAGGAACTCGGGGCGTATCCTCTGCATCGTATATATCTTCATCATCGTGACTTGTTGATGGGCCCGCTTCCGGCGGTTGACTTGGCAGAAGTCGTGTTTCTGCTTGCCTAATCCTCTCCTTCTCGGAAAGATTGTTCTGGTTAAGTATTTCAGGAGGTGGGATGTATGAAGGCGCGGCAGGAGAGGGAACAGGGCCGTTTGAATTCGACACAGCAACGTCTTGAGGACGGAGCGACGGGAGTTGCACCGGGACCACTTCTGAATATGGCTGTGGAGGATGAGAAGGGATCGTTGGAAGTCGGCCCCCATTGGCCTGTGATGGAAAATAACCACCAGGCGAGAGTGGTGTGCTGTTCGAATATGGCTCAAGAGGAGGATCGTCGGCATAATTAGGTTCTTGGCCTATCACCTCTTCTTCATCGCTTTCAAGAATCTGTACGCTTCGCGAAGTGGGCGAAGCTCTCGACTTTTTCTTCCTGCGAGATGAATCAGTTGTGCCAACGACTGTTTCCATCGACACCGCGATAACGCCCTTTTCGTGGCGCATCTGAGAAGTGTCTGCAATATTAGCACCTCTTCTTGGCCCATATGTATGGTTGTCTGCGCTTCCATGACCATAAGATCCGAATCTGGTTGGGCCAGTTTGCATTTGATTTGACAGTCTCCCACCGAGGTCAACAACTACTTCAACCACGTACTTGAAGCTGATCATCTCTCCAGGTACACCTTTTATTGTCGGAAAGGAGTCGTCAGGTAGTTTAACGGTCACAGTGACCGACGTTTGCATAGTGTTAGGGTCGATGATTAGTGGTGCTATGTTCTGGTCAAGATCCTTACGGAATATGCTTGTAGAACTCGAAGATGTCAACGAAAGACCACCCAAACCGGTCCGAGATCGCGGGAACACATCCTCCTTATCAATGCGAGCCACATCGTCGCGACTTAAACTCTCGTCAAACAGAGCACTCGGTGGACTGCTGTCGATTTTGCCTTGTCTGAGGAGTGTCACAATGACACCAGTCATGCTCTTTACCCGTTTAGTATGTTGAACCGTGACCCGCACGGAGACAGCATCACCCGGTAAGCAACCGCCCTTCAGTAGCTCGACTGTCGCAGTAATCGTCTTTTTATCAACTGCTTGTTGCTTAGCCGATGTGAGTGTCCCGACCTGGGACAGCGCGGCTTCCGGCCTACTCAAGCTTGTGCTGTTGCTGACGCCGCTTTCGCCGCTGATTTCGCTTCGCATATCGCTTTGTATTGGACTTCTCGGATTCGTCACCTGCTCACGAAGGTCTTCCGCTGGTGTTTCTAAAGGATCTTGCTCCGAATTGAATTCGTTGATCTCGGATGGAGCTGCAGCTGATTTATCCATCACCATGGACTTTCTCCTACGATTTCGTTTCGATATCGGTTCTAAGAAGATGGTGCGCGGCCGAGGGATGGGTAGCAGTCCAACATCCACATTCTCTACTAACATAACTTTTCGCTCGCATGATGACGTTGGGGCAATCGAAGTTGGCCGAGTCAGCGTGGCAGTTACCATATAGGAAACGGTCCCTCGCTCGAACTGCATAGTAAATTAGTGGTAAGGGAATAATTGAGGAAAATAGCAAACCTACGTCAATACTGCTTGGAAGCCCTTTATCAGGAAACACTAGGTCGAAACCAAACTCGTATCTGCCAGGTTCCAGCCTCCCCTCGCCGCTTAATACCTGCTCGTCTTGGAAAAGGCTTGCGAGACCATTGCCGTGATATCGTGGGCGCGCCGAGTCCCCATTCTGTGGTAGTACGATACTTCCTTGCGCTTTTGTGATCGAAGTCGGATCCTTTAAGACACGGACATATCCGTGTAGCGAAACGGTTAAATGAGTAATGCGAACAGGTTTAACAACGACTATGACGACAGCACCACGGACATTTTCGCCAGCACTGTATCGACGGTGTGGTTCTTCAGCACGAATATGAAAGTCGGTAATATTGCGATTTCGATTGCGTAAAGGGAGCGAGAGAGGGAGGCTCAGTCGCGAAAGAAATCTTGGGCGCGTAGAAGAGGTGGTAGATGCGGTGGGGGAGGTAGCCCGCGGGGCGGCAGAGGTCGCCGAGCCAGCAGACTCGGCGGGAGAAGATATCTCGAGGTTTGTAGGCGTATTTGGAACGATAGAGTTCGCAGGACCAGGAGCTCCTATGGGATCGGAGAGCAAGGGAGAAGATCTTGACCGGCGGCCCATCCCCAGACGTGGTGCCAAAGGCATAAGGACCAGGATCCAAGGTCGAGAGCGACGTCGAGCTCAGAAAACCGACGTCGCAATCCTTGGAGCGAGAGCTCGCAGCCTCTTGCTCTGGGATGTTTTTTTTTTAGTCTTATTGGGAAGCCGTTGAATTATATGTATACGGCGGGTACGAACGTTGAAGCAAAGGCGTTTCAATCTGTGGGCGCGTCGGCGGCGGTTGCGGCTGCGTGTTCTAAGCCTGCAGGAGGGGTACAAGAGGTAACGAGATCGACATCCAAGAAATCGGCCGAGATATGAATAACAATAAACCCAATCACAAATACAAATACTATACAATATAGATGAGTTGAGACAGAAAATGTGACCCGGGTCAGCGAATGACGAGTATTGGGTCGTGGAGGCGGAGATGGATGGCGGCGGTAGCGGCAGCAAGTAGAAGCGACGGGACGATACTCAGTACTAGGTAGCCTACTGGGCAGTGGGCACTAACAGTGCCTTAAGGTCCAACATGATAGAAGGTTTACAATCGCGGGATGCACGGGAGGGGGTGAAAGAGCCAATTGGAAAGGTACCTTCCTAGCGGCTGCAGAGGTCCCCGTAGTGGTCCCTAGCGCCTTCTGAACGGTGTCCAGCAAGATGGAGATGCGGCAGGAGTTTGTTGGGATAAGAGTATACCCATTTTAGGCGAGGCAAACATATACAAAGGGGGCATAGCTGTGAAATCTTCAATACAAAGCACATCACCCGATAGAAAATATAATTTCTGTCGACTGGGCATATGACTGGATCTCTCATATCAATACAGTCATGTTCGGCATCTCGAATCCGCCCTACCCAGATTGTCAGCCTGCAGATGCCAAGGCTTTGTAGAACATTGCACCGCCAAGAAAAGCTTGGTTGAAGTCTCGACGAGCTTGGCTCACATATCCTGCCAAATGCCTGGGTCATGGATGGTAGAAAGTGACAGGTGCGGCGACTAGCGGAAACGACCAGTTGAGTGCATTTTGTCGTCGAGGCTGCCATAGTCACAGCTGGACTACCGTTGGTTGCCCCGTGCTTTTACTTCATCTGAGTATCTGACTGTTCCCGGGTTGTCAGTTCTATTAATGCCATCCTACAGGCTACAGAACGGATGCGAAACTAGGTACCTAGTACAGTACTTTGTGCAGTGTTCCTTGCCAACTATATCCATAGGATTAGCCTAACATAGGTAGCATGCGGCGCGGATGGATCCGGTGCAGCCGCCACTACTGGTCATGACGCGACAGACACGTTCCTTAGTGGAACCTTGTCGTGGAGTGAGGCCAACGAATCCAAGGGTATAATATGTGAGTAAATGCTTATGATATCTTCAAAATATTGCAAAGGGATATCGCATCTGGCTACCTAGATAGGCAGACAGGGTTCTCGACTGGTATCGACTCTGCTATACCCTTTGAGATTTCCGCGACTCGAAAGCTATGAGGTAGCGTAGGGTTATTCGACAAGGAGCCAAGGCACTCAATCATTGCAATGAGGTGGTTTCTAATATATTCTTTTGTTCTATGTTATCATGCCTTGTTGACTTTGTTGTCCGTTCGTCCACCCCGCTCAATTCTATGTTGTGACTCAAACAAATCTCAAACTACAATCACATAGGTACATGGTATCATTATCCATCCAAAGAGTTCAGGAAGCCCGTCCAGACCCATGTTACCGCCGGGCCCTGTATGATACAAGACAATGATAAAGGGAACCCATCGTTAATAACTCAAGTCAAAACGCCATTCTGTGCTATGCCATGATATCTGTCCGTTGATTGCTTTTGGCACTCTAATCCAATGCTTCTCCACTCAAAATACTTTTCAGAATGCCTGCGCCAGCGCCGTCGGTTACAGATTCGATCTCTTTTTCTGCCACACAGCTTGTAATTCTCCGCTCATCTCCACTTGCGGCAAGAGTCTTGCGACCTCGCTTGCTGGGTGTTTGTGGTGCGGCAAGGCTTCCGTTCTTTCCATCGGATGCGTTGACTAGCCCCAATGTTTCGAGACTGCCGGCAACCTCGCGGAATTCAGAGCTCGATAAAGGATGCAGAACCGAATCGCGGGTACAGAGCTGACAGTAAGCATCGAATAAAGTCTTGATAGTCGGTGCCAAAAACTTCTTTTTGGAAGGTGTGCCGCCGTTGTTGGCCATCTTAGCGGCAGCTCGAGTTCGTTTCTCATAAGCTATCAAGGCACAGAGTGCTGCCTTCTGCTGGAGGTTAAGTGCCTTGAGTCGTTGGGTCGTTCCGTTGCTGAAGGCTGCTGCTGTAATTTTATTCAGATGTCCGATTGATGCCCGGGGCGCAGTTTCTGCTGTGAGAGCCTTCAAAGAATTCGCCATCAGTTGAAATATGGTTTTTGAGCCACCGGATGCGCCGTTGATGTTTTCCCCAAGAGGTCGTTTCGAGGGGGTCATCTGTAGAAGTTCTTCCCTCGCTTCTTCCTCGTACTTCTGACGCGTCTCGGCCTCGATCAAGTCAAGGGCACGGCGACAGATCTCGAAGGCTTTACGAAGGTCCCCAGTCTGACTCGAAACCTTGCGGGAGCAGAGATCGATAGCGGCAGGGTGAATGAATGGTACGTGACCCTCCTTTCCATCAGCCGGCATCAGGGACCTGAGTCTCATGGTGATAATGTTCTTGACCTGGGCTGCGGTATAGGGCAGAAATGGCAGGAGATCAGGCTTCAGGTTCTTGGCCTTGAGTCGAGGAAGGAAACGATCAGTCAGGTCCAGGGCGTTGGCAATACCAACAAGAATCAGGCATGAGTTCTTTGACAGCGACCACTCGAACACGCGATACAGACTTTCCAGGCCCATCGTTAAAATATGGTCGATCTCATCCAGGGTCACAAGATAGACGGTTGTCGACTGTGTCTTAGGCACGAACATAGCCTGCAAGCTCGAAATCGCATCTGCCTCCGAAGAGTCGAAACCTTGGCCAAGCGCACCGAGAAGTGTGGTGTAGAGATCTCTAGAAGATTTGACACTCATGCAGTTGACATATGCAGACATGACACCTTTGTGGTTGGCAAACTGTCGACTTATCTCGGCAATCATGGCACTTTTGCCCGTGCCGGGTGGTCCGCTCACATAGAGGCAACCATTGGGGGTAGGCGAGGAGCATCGTCCGAGGAATTCCTGTAACTGGTTTCGTTCTGCATCTCGACCGATAAGTTGGCCAGGCTCAGCTCCACGGGCAAACAATTGTCGTGCTGAATGATAAATAGTTTGAATGGTGCTTGGTGAGAGTGGTGTTTGTGGTGTGAGTCGCTTGAAGAGTTTGCCTGCCGACATGACAGCATGTCGAGGCGTAGTAGGAGGCACCGAGAGTGCATCGCGGTGTCGGGGTGTCGAGGGTGTAACAGGATTCTGCTTCGTAGATGCCTGTGAGGGAGACTTTCGATTCCGAGCAGGGAGCTCAGCCAATATGTCGTTTTCTTCATCATCGTCGAAGGGAGAGTATGCAGGATCTTGATTCTCGTCGTTGTACGAAACAGTCTTTGCAAGGCGGCGACTTCGTTTCGTAGGAGTAGCCACCGGGCATGGCATATCTTCAATCATAATATCAGAAAGGCTCTCGTTCCTTCCGCTGGAGGAGACTCACCAGTTTCATCGATGCCGCGGGCTCTCTTTCCTAGTGTTGCTCGAGCCATGGCTAGAATGGTTCCTTCCAACTTGTGTAGATATGCAATTGTAAGCCGAGAGCACTTTCCGACAATCAGTGGTATAGGGTTGTGAAGGTCTGGAAGTTGCAAGAGTGGTGCTTGCCGAAAGGAGCTGCATGTTGTCCTGCGTCGAACTAAGAATGGAGCCCCATTTGGGTACTCAGGGCGCTTCGCGCCACGATATAGCATAAGACGTGTTGAAGTCGCGTAGAAACGCGACCTGCGGGCCACGATCAATTAAACGCGTGGTCAGTGCACGAAGACGCGGTCAAGTCAGCCATAATGGCAGCACTCTCACGCGTAAATCAAGCCTCAGGCCCTTAAAATTTGCGGCTGATCATTGGCCCGCTAGTTTGATAATTGGACTTGATAATAATTTGCGGTGGAGAGCATAGCTCCCTACAAAGCTACTCCGTAAGTTTCCGTTGCTTAGAGACGAGGCGTAAGAAATTCCCCCTTGTCTCATTTGAGTAGCCAGTTCGCTACCGAGAAGCATTGACAGTTCTACTCTGTTTACTCTGTAGATTCATGGCATTTAATTCGATCGTGATGGGGCCATTATGTGCTCTGCATCTGAGTTTTGAATCTGTCAGCCCACTCTACAACTAATTTAATGATCTGACGATCCTGGGCCTCGGCATTGAATATCTCTTCCCAAAAATGTATTACGTCATTGCCCTTCAGTCGTTGGACATTATCATGCAACTGTTAGACCTCTAAATTTCAGATTCTCTGCTCATCTCTCATCTATTGCCAATAAGATCGCCAACACTAAAGTACTCATCATGACTACATATATTCCCGCGCTCACACTGCCTGACGCGGTCTTCTTGAAGCCCGCCCTATCAGTCTTGCTGCCCATCGGTCTTGGGACAGCCGTTGGCTTCAGTGCTACTCGTGGGTTGACCTTCACGTCCATATCAATCGATCACTATTGACTCAATTGTCTGGCTCTAGAGACTCAGAAGACCTATCTTGCTCTCAAGAAACCTTCGGTTCAACCTCCGCCATGGCTGTTTGGCCCTGTCTGGACTGTCCTCTACGGGTGAGGATCGCCAGGCTAAGTCATTGACGTTTATAACTAACCCTTCTCAGTCTCATGGGTTATGCCGCCTACCGAGTTGCTGACATTGGTCTTTCTCCTTTTTCAAGCCCTGAGACTATCGTGAACACTCGACGTGCAATGACGCTCTACTCAATTCAACTCGGCCTCAACCTTATTTGGACCCCTCTCTTCTTCGGCTTGTATCGACCAATTGAGGCGTCGGTTGACATTGTGACCCTGCTCGGCGTCAACGGCTACCTCACTTACCTCTACAGTTCCATTGATTCTGTGGCTGCGTGGAGTCAAGTTCCCTACCTCGGCTGGCTCAGCTTTGCGACCTATCTTTGCACTACCATCGGCCATTTGAACAACTGGGACTTGAAGACCAGGGAAGTAAAGGACGAGTAATCACAGCTTATCATGGATGTAGTTCCGCATAAGTCATGGGCATTGGTCTATAAACATGGACGGTTATATGTTGTTGCGTTTGTGTTGTTTCAAAGCCAAACTCGCTCTATCCCCTAAAATCAAAAGCATCACCCTTGCTATCTTCTTTCTACCCCAAGATAAACAGATAGTTACCCTCTGCTGATGCTCCAATTCACTAATCAACATTATGTCAACCCAAAATTTGAACGCCATAGATGCTTTGACTAGTCGCTGCTATCCATGGATAGTATTTCCTTTCCAAGGAATGATGAAACTCGATCTATCACACATCACCTCGACCAGTTTTCTTTTCCGTTATCATCAAAAAGGAAAATGCCGCTTCATCCCATCATAAACCATGAATATGAAAGCAGAGCTTGGTGCAGATCGGAGGCATGTAATACCACAGCCACGGTACATGCCTCGTATCCCATGTTGCTTCCAAAGCATCGCTCCTTCTTTCCAGAATGTTCGTCGTTGGCGTATATCACTGACAGTCGATGTTTGCATGCGTGATTTGATAGTATCTGCAGGAAAGAAGAGGAAGTTGTATGACACACCCGCCGATGCGCCAGCAATCGCTTGCTGCCAGAACGGTAAGGGTGTATCAAGAATTATCTGCTTTTCTGTTACTGATTTCGCAGTCTTCGTCTTGAGCTGGTAGAACATGCTTGTTACTGTCTCCTTGGCACCAAACCAAGCAGAACCACCACCAGCCTCTCGAATCAGTGTACCAAGCTGACCATGCCAGAAGCCCCGAAGGCCTTCCTGGCGGAAAACCTGCTTGATGACAGGTATAGGGCGGAGAGGAGGACCGGCAGATCCATCAGCCGACATGGGAGCTTGAATCCTACACTTGACAAGCTCAATTGGTGTAAGGACAAACGAAGTGAAAGCTCCAGAAAATGCACCGGTCAGCCAGAGATATGGCAATGAGAGTCCTTGTTCTCGGGATACTAGGCTGCTCGTGAACAGTAATTCACGACCAAGACTCTCGAATAGAAATAGACTGCTTGTTTCTGCTGCGGCACCCACCAAAGGAGCTGTAATGCCACGATACAGCCCCAAAACTCCATCGCTTTTGATAGACTGCCGGAAGCAATCCAATGGACCAGAATATCTCAAAGGAAGATGATCGGGCTGACTCTGTAACCGCACTTTGACAGTATCGAACGGATACTCGATGTATTTGCCCACAGCGCCAGCAAACTGATGAAAGTCAGTATTCAAAGAACCGGCTCAAATGAAGCCACATACCGATCCGCATAGTACGTCTTCGAAAGCATCCATAAGCGCCGTCTTTTCCTTGAGGGAGAAGTTGGGCGCACGGCCAGCAACCTCCACGGCTACAGGACTAGGCTCCATCGAAGCGGTGGCGCTAATAAAATGCGATCTCGACAGGAGAATTTGCGAGCGAGGAGGAACGGCGTATAATATTAAGCACCCCTATTGAGGGCTGACAGGAAGTATTGCAGAGCGTTGTCGTGGCTAGGTAGGTACCGAGTAGGTATTGTCAAAAAGCTTCGAAGGAGGGGCACTCCAGTGATAATATACGCGATCCGAGGATGGGTCCAGTAAGGTACCTTAGTTGAGGTAAGGCAAGGTAAATAGAGACTAAGGCTGCACTTTCGGGGCAATGGGTGCCTTTAAATTCGATATATTGCCGAGAAGTAGTCGGAAGCTAGGTACCTAGGTGGTTGACAAGCAGACGAATTTGAGATGTTTAGGGTGCGTCGCTAAAGCGCAGTCGCAGTAAGTGTGATGACCGCCGAAAGTCGGTAAACGAAGATTGCAAAGATATGATGTCCTCGCAGCTACAGGGCTAGCTGATCTGTCAAGGTGCAACGTGACTTTGTGGGCAATGCCTGTGACATATAATCGCCGCCCTGTGCTGCGAAGGTGCAAGGTGAACCGTCATGCAGAGAGATGCTTGCTGTGAGAGTCGTTTTCGGGCATCAGCCCCCAAAGAGAAAATTCTCTTGACATTTCTGCATGTGACATCAGATCGCCCGCTTTTACAAAATCCTAACCAATCATGTTGTAGTTTTCTTTATCAGATCGAACGTGCACGCCTTAGAGCTGTATGTTTTCAAGGGTTCTCTAGGGTTCTCTTACGTTCGTTTCGTATAATTGTGGTTCAGCAGGGGATGAAGGGGCTTTCTAAATACTGTCTGATTAAGTGAGGTAGTGCTCCGGCTCCAATGGATCCATTTGCAAAGTTGATCTCCATGATCAATTGGAATCACCCTGTATTGAACCTTGACTTCTTAGGGAAGTTTTCCGACTAGCGTCCTGCATGTTGATCGCTGATTGATAAGATTAACCCCTCCGACACCGGTGCATCAACCAAAGACCAGGGGATGTACGGATATAGGCCAACCAAATCTGGCTTACATCTATATATAGGTAATCAAGGATAAATTCTGCACAGGTGGGAATTTTCCTTGACAGGAATCTTTTCAGTCTCCCAATCAACCATCTCAGGAACTGTTTTCCATTTCAACCCGCGTCGAAAACAACATCAAATCGCTCGGTCAAGAAACGATCAGTATTCTCTGACTTCCCCGCTACAATTTTGGCCATTTCTCGCTCCCAATCACTGCATGGGCAGTCCAGATAAATCTCGAGCCAATTTAGGTGCTCAGTAAGCCCTAGTATATTGATTTGCCATGTATGATCTTGTTCCTGAGAAAGCCCCTCTTGCGAGCTGGACAAGGTACGTGCTTATCTTTGCATCTTGGATTTCGGCTCGGTTCAAATATTCTCCCCCAACTCCCGAAAAATGGTGGGGCAGCGGGGTGGTCGCGTTTACGCGACACGACGCGACTGCAAGTTTAATTGATTCCATCTGATCTTAGGAATCTGATTACCTGGGATTTCGATACACCTGGACAAAATCATTCCCAAGCAACAGCCACAATACTCCCAGTATGACCATGACAAAAAATACGGTAGATTCAAAGCCTTCGAACGGCTCAAACTCGATCAACCACGAAGAGAATCAATATCTTGATCTTGTCCGAGAAATCCTTGAAAGCGGCGAGCGTCGACCAGACCGGTACGAGAACCCAACATCTATATTACCAGGCAGCACTCTAATCATCCACATAGCACAGGCACTGGTACATACTCCATCTTCGCTCCTCGGCCCCTAAAATTTTCACTCAATAAGAACGGAACCCCCATTCTTCCTCTCCTTACTACAAAGCGTGTCTTCACCCGAGCAGTCATTGCCGAGCTCTTGTGGTTCATCGAAGGCAACACCTCTTCTAACAGCCTGAGTGAAGCTGGCATCAAAATCTGGGATGGTAATGGATCCCGCGAATTCCTTGACAACCTCGGCCTCAATCATCGTGAGGTCGGCGATCTTGGTCCAGTGTATGGCTTCCAATGGCGACACTTTGGTGCCGAATATATTGATGCAAAGACGGACTACACAGGCCAGGGTGTAGACCAGCTTGCCGAAATCATTCACAAACTACGAACTAACCCTTACGACCGCCGCCTGGTTCTTTCTGCTTGGAACCCTGCCGATATGAAGAAGATGGTCCTGCCACCTTGCCACATGTTTGCGCAGTTCTACGTCTCCTATCCTCGGAGCAAGGATGACGATTCAGAAGCCAAGCCTCAGGGTCATCTTCATTGTCAGCTATATCAAAGGTCTTGCGATATGGGTTTGGGAGTTCCCTTCAATATTGCCAGCTACGCGCTGTTAACTCACATGCTTGCCCATGTTTGTGAACTAGTTCCTGGAAGCCTCACTCATGTCATGGGTGATGCTCATGTGTACCTGGACCACGTTGACGCCCTCAACACTCAATTAGAGCGTGAGCCGCGAATCTTCCCCGAGCTGGAAATTTCTCGAGAAAAGGGCGGAAGTATAGACGGATGGAAAGTGGAAGATTTCACTATTAAGGGTTACGACCCTCACAAGACGATTGCGATGAAAATGTCGGTATGATTCGTGTAATAATGTGGTGTGCTATAATCTACCCAGAACTCGAAATAGACGGCATTGTCAGAGTTAAAAAATGGGGGGATAGGGTCGTGTTGATTCCCGCGTGTGTTTATGCTTATCGAGATCGAATATTGCTTTGTACCGAAAACCGACTGTCATGCACTACTTCCTGGATCTGTTTATTCGTATATGTCCCCTGAAATGATTGGTACTAGCGCCTATGATGAGAGGGTTCATTGCTTCTTATCTTCCATAAGGTAATGATATGTTAGATCGAAATGAGGAGTAGAGTGACAACTCGGGAGCACACGGGGTGTCGATTATTAATTTACAAGTTATGCAATGACTAGTGCATTTGTTGTTAGACCAAGCCAAAACTCGGGGAACCCCTTACTAAATAAAGCAAGATCTTCCATGGTATATGCCTGACTAATATTTGTGTGCAATCAACGCAGTTATCCACATAACACCCGCACCCAGAAGCCGTGAACCCTGACATTGCGATGCTACACTGAAAAAGCATTCTACTGCTTCTTCTTGGTGGAGGCCTTGCTAGGGGAACCCTCCTTCTTTTCCGAGGCCTCCTTGGCATCAACGGCGGCGGCGTCATCAGCCTCCTTCTTCTCAGCATACCACTCGCCGACTTGCAGAACAAGAATACCGACAAGAACAAGGGCAAGAATGGTATTACTGGCCGAAAGAACCTTCAAACTATCCTCACGACCAAGAATAAGCTCGCCGCTTTCACCCTCATGAGTCTTGCCATCAAAGCCGTCATTAGTCCAGATCTCGGCACTAACACTTCGGAGAGCCTTGACAATGTTGGCGACGTAGACACCGAAACCAATCAGGTAGAGAATGAGGGACGCGCCATCAAACAGGAAGTTGGCTTCGCTGGGGCGGAAGAGCTTAATGAAGAAACCGATAAAGCCAATAGAGATGACAATGTGGAGGATACGGCTAATGAGCGCCGGAGACTGGTGCAAAAACTTCAGATGCGTTTCGAGGTGATCAAAGAAGTTATCTGGCACAGGAGCCTTGGTCCATAGAAGAGGGAAGTCGTAAGGGAATGAGGCAAAAAGGATGCCCAGGAAGAAGCACACAGCTAGATATGGATCAGCGCCAGTGCGATAAATCAGTCACATACAGTTAACTTACGAGCGATGATCATAAAGGTGGCAAATGAACCGGATCCATGGTAATTCTTCGACCTGGTGTTCTTTGAATAGTCGATGAAGGAGTTCATGATGATTGACTTGAAGGGGCTTTGTAAGAGGCGCAAAAGGTTTGTCGCAAAATGCGGAGTTGCGTAGGAGGTGTCCCGTGATAGCTGGACAACGGCAATGCGCGAGAATTGAGCCAGAAAAGCAATGTCGTAGCGCGCTCGAGATCAAACTCGGTGATAATGACGATGAACGTGTTAGATAGGTGTGGAGGAGAAGAAGAAGAGAGAACTGAAGAGGAGAGGTGGTGGGACGAAAGTAAGGGTACCACCAAGCTAGGCTAGCAGGTAAACCTACCTTCCAAATCGGTGGTAGACTGAGATTTGCGGAGTACTAGTGCGCGGAGCCACAGCTGATGTTTGATAACAAAATTCGCAAACATTTTGCATTGTATATATTCAGGGAACTTACCTATAGTTTGGATAATTGCTCTCATTCTGACTTTATAACATCAGGGTCCTGACCTATCTCTTGGCCACTAGAATCTAGAGTCCAACGAAAGAGAGTTGATATAATGCATTCCTCCTTGCAAATGAATCCTCAGAATAGATGTTGGAATAGAAGACTGAGGATCTTTTGGAGGCTAACATCCCTATCAGTGCTATGATTAAATATCTATAATTGAATAGTGAATTGATAGCTTGAATCGTTTTCCAACATTTTCTTCGTCTTGCCAACCCAAAAAACACCCTTTGTCTCAGGGGGTGCCTTTATCTGAACGGTCATTTTCTTTGACTTGATAGACCACTTAACTTTGAGTTCTCCTGATGGATATAGAGGAACCTTTGCTGTCGCATGAGAAAGACCCACGTGAACTCCAGGCTCTGGATTCACCACCCAGTTCTTGTATCTGAAGCCCTGAACGCCATCAGCACTTCGCAAACCGGCGACCCATTCAGTAAGGATGTAGGTTGCGGCGCCTCCCCACGGGTGACCCAGGCTAGTAAATGCACCCAGGCCTGGCTGGCCGGCAGGCGTGAGATACTCCCAGCTTGCGCCGCTCCTGGTCTCAGGGTCTTTCAGCATTGCACCCCAGACGTTGTATATAAGCTTGGCGGCCTTGCCCCAGTCCTCGGCGGCGAGAATGGCCTGGAGGAGAAGTCCGTTAGTGTTGGGAGAGATCTTAGTCTCGCTATCGTGATCATCGAGAGTCGAACGATCTTTGTAACCCAGGCCAAGCCCTAACTCGTCAAGGGCTGCAACAGCAGACACTGCTCGTTCCTTTGATGCCACATGTGATGAAAGGCAAAAAGCAGTACCGGCTACTGAGGAGGTATTTAGGTCTTCCAAAGCATAGCCATAGGTCCCCAAGGCTTTGTTCCATGGTTTATGGTTAACCGATCGTGCCAAGTCAGTTGCCAACTTGCGATACTACGAAGAAGTTTTCTTGTCAACTGCTTCGGCGATGTCTGCAGCAGCATTGAGGGTCTCAACTGTGGCACAAGAGTCCAAGGATCCTGCCTGGGCAGCACCGAGAAAGGTAAAGCCGAAGTCAGTAAGGCCGCTTGTAGAATTGATGCTGCTGGCGAGCCACGACAGCTGCCTTTCCCATTGGATCCAAGTATTCCTTGCGTATTGAAGGTCATTTGTCTGCCGGATGTAGTGAGCGAATGCAAGGAAGCCCAAGAGCTGATAATCGTCAAGACCCTAGACTCTCTCTAGCGAAAGAGTCCCAGTTTTGGGTAGGGTCATACCCAAGGTAGGGGGCTATGGCTATTTGCCCACTGCGGATTTGAGTTTGCAGCAAAAAGTCGAATGTACCTCTGGTATAATTGAATCCGCCCGTACTGGCCCCCATGATGCGAGATGTATGGTAGAAATCGCCCAACCAAACAAGGCGATCTCTTTTCGGGCCATCAAGACAAACAGTACCCAGGTTTTCTTGCGTCCCGTATTCAACTAGCGTTCCTGGGCTAGTCAAAGGGTTCCTGTATATCACGGATTTGTTCGCAGTGTCATAGGCAATGGCATTCCGGAAATATGCTGCTTGGTCTTGTCAAGCACCAAAACCGAAAGATCCAGTTGTAGACACAGGTTTTCCTCCAGGGGCGTAATTTGTCAAGTCGACTTTCAGAACTTTTCGTCCATGGACTGAAATCTCTAGCTTTCCTTTTCCATCAAGCACTATCTTGATGCGGTACCAGGTCTTTTCCTTTACTGAGAATGGAACCTTGGTCGAAGCCAAGATATAAGACGGCAAAGTGGTCTGGTTGACAAATCCAAACCCACTCACTAGCAGCAGAGTGTTTGGTGGTGTCACAGTGTTGTTGATGTTGGCGAAGGACGACCTGGAAGGCATTTCTCCAGTTAACTGAATGTGGAGGCCATCTAATGCCAACGGTTGCGTCTGGGGATTCGTTAGCCAGGAATATCACATTGACACAAGAGTTATGTATTATACCACTGCCCACCAGATTCCACCTCGGTCGATGAAAGCATCGAACTCCAGTGTATAGGTAGCGAAAGAATGGCCTTCAATGGTCATTGCTGGGCGTTGGTTGGCAACATATGCACCGCTGCTGGGGTCAATCTGCCATACTGCCGGTTGTGTAGACTTTCCCAAGCACGAATCAATCGTTGCCCGAGCACCAAGCTTCCAGATGTCGTTCAAAATGTTGTCACTGCAGGGCAAGGCATCGGGAAGGTCTCGAAGTTCAACTGTGTTGATTGTCGACTCAAGCCCCACGTTTCTGATAGTTACAAAACTGCCAGTCAGGAGCCGAAGGGTTTGCCATCGCTGCCCCC